>JAURVB010000898.1:0-131126 GCA_033002965.1 Piper betle
ATATTTTATATGAATGAAATTATTTGATATATGGTTAGATATATATTTGCATATGTATATTTGACAGGGTGGCCCCTAATTGCATTTTTAGGGGAAACTCTATCCATTATATTTCAAAGTTTTCATTAATTTTTATCGGGATTGTCTTGGTGTGCACTCTGATTTGTATGTCATTCACGTAGTACCATGTTAGGGTTTGTGTATTCATCCATGCTTTGAGAGTTGTATCTTCATCTTAAGACGCCGAGATTGGATCCGTATGAGTTAGGTTCGGGTTAGCCGACCTAACCGGGGCCGGTAACATGCCGGTTCGGTTCACGAGTGTGGACCGGATTTGGGGTGTTACATGGTATGCCATGTCAAAGAAGGCAAAATGATTCTTCACCTTGAACTGGTATGACATCTCTCTCCACTGTTCTTCTGTTGGATCTACTCCAGTAGGATTGTGTGCACATGCATGAAGCAAGAAGAAGGAACCATTTGGTGCATTCTTGATATCATCCATCATTGAAGCAAAATCTAGCCCCCTTGTCTCCGGATGATAGTAATGGAAAGTTCTTTGGGGCACCTGAGCATCTCTCCAAATATTATGATGGTTGGCCCAAGTTGGCACTGGTATGTAGATCTGAGAATCAGGAATGAAGCGCTTCTGAAAATCAGCAAAGAGTCGGCATGCACCAGTTCCAGAAAGTGCTTGCACCGCTGCAATTCTTTTATCCTTAATTAGGTGAGAGTTATCCCCATATGCCAGCTTCAATGTTTCCTCTACCATTGCTAGACTCCCACCCATCGGATGATACTCCATATTCTTATGTCCGGCGATCCGCCTCTCGGCTTCCCGGACGCACTCAAAAACAACCGGCTTCCCATCGTCATCCCGGTACGTTTGCGGAATCCTTCCTCCCGACATCCTTGCCTGTTCTTCCCTTTGGGTGTTTCTTCGACTATCTTGCCATTGATCATCAATATCCAACCCAACAGGAACCCTCATATGAGGTGTCCCAACTCCCTCACGATTATCCAGATTCCCCCTATCCTCAACCCTCGATTGCAGTAACAATTCGAGTTTTGCAGAAATTTCAGCAACGGCAGTAATCAAATGATCCTTAATCTGTTTAATGTGAGATAATTCAACCGAGTTAGGTGATGGATTCATACCTCCCTCGCCTTGCTCTGATGCCAAATTGGTAGGATTTTCCTCACCAAGGTCGACGATGACCTCTTTCCCCTTAGTTCCTTGCTTGTTCCCCTGCTTGGCTGGTGCCATGGAGGAGACGATTGGCCTGGAATCTGAAGGGAGTTTGGAGAAATGGTTGAGATGATGGAGGATGGGACAGTGGTTAAACCCTGCTCCCAGGAAGATCTCCCTAGAAAATAGGAAGAAGAACAAAGAACAAAGATAAGAAGAAAACAAAGATTTAATTCATCAAAAGTCATGTCCTTTACAATCAGTCTCTCCCCCTTATATAGCCACACTTCCTAGTTTTCCCCCATTACAATTTATTCTCATTATTCACCTCGAATTCATCCTTACAATTTATTCTCATTATTCACCTCGAATTCATGGATCTCGCAATGCCCCGTAACGCCCTTTCGTTCTACTCACTTTATTCATACCAGATGTTCACCCAAGCTTATGTTTAGTTGATTTCCATCGTGGCTTGAGGGGGAGTGTTGGATTATTTTAGCAGTTTATTGTTTTTCGTGATTTATATTTTAGCAGTTTATTGTTTCCTTTGTTCTACGTTCCTACATCGTATAGAACTTGCATCGGGTCTTTCTAGAAAGATTCTTAATAAAGCCTTGTGTTTTACGGGTTTTAGTCATTGATGGAAAGGTATCTATTTGATGATAAATCCATATTTTTCATCAGATTAGCCCATGATTGGAAAAACTTTTAAGATATTTGATGGCATTGATGGTGATGATGAGGATGATGGTATTGATGACAAATTTTAAATTGTTGTAGGGGGGTGAATCTTATATTTTCCCACTGCTACCACGATACGATGGGCATCCAAAAGTTGATGATAACGTAAGCATTATATTTTGACTTCTACATTCTCTTGATAAGTAGGACGACATCAGGACATTCCATAGTATGCCCAATGTCGTCCTTATTGATAAACAATGATGTTTTTTAACTAAGTGTTCTTGAGAAACATCTAGTTTATGTATTAGGAGGCTCTAGAAATAGATCTTGTTCCTGCAATATCTCTCATGCAGCCATGGCATTGTTTTATATTATTACATTGGTGGTTTGGCATATTATGTGATATTATATGAATTTCTTGAATTGTTCTATAAGATATTATAATTATTTAGCTCAAAATGTAATGTAACAGTCCTAAGTTAATCCATTCCTACCGATAAACAAGATCTTATCCCTAATATGGTATTAGAACCTCTAAAATTTTGCCCAATTTAGTCCTCGAAATTCTGCCTACCTCAAAAATTTAGTTTTGAAATTCTACACTTGGCCCATCGTTAGCCCTAGCTTCTGTGACCGATAGCCTACTCAACGTCCATCGTCTAACCTACCATCTAACACGAAATCAGGTAGCCTAGTCAACATCCCTCGTCTAGCCCTCAGGTAGCTTTGTCAACGTCCCTCGTCTAGACACCATCTACCACGGAATCATGTAGCCTAGTCAACGTCCCTCGTCTAGACACCCATCTACCACGGAATCATGTAGCCTAGTCAACGTCCCTCGTCTAGCATACCATCTAATACGGAATCAGGTTATTCTGATATTATTTAATCCAGCCTCAAAGTGCAACATAATGATGTTGTTCTGATACTATCTAATTTAACCCAAAGTACAATGTAATAATCCTAAGTTATTTCTTCAAAATTTAAAGATTTATAATTTATTCTCATTTATAAACATGATCTTACCCTAGTATATATTAAATGTGGGACTTAGCGAAGGATCTTACAACTACCTTTTATGATTGACTAACCGGAAGAGAGCTAGATGCTCATGATTGTTTTGTAGTCACGGTATCAGTGATAGGTGAAGATCACTTCTCAATTGAATGGGCAACTCAACTCAATCTATGAAAGATCCCTAAAATTAGTCTTATATCTAATATTTTTTGAGATAAAATTTAGTATATAAATAAGGGTGCAATTATAGATCTTCAATTTAGACTGACCATTTTGAAAGGACAACCTAAGCCCATCAAGTTGCCCTTACACTAGTTAAAATAATGAAGCTTGAAACTCGGTAATCATACAAATAATTTTACATGTTTATTTATAGATAGTTGTGCAAGAGTTTAAAATTTTTAAAAACATAACCAAATCCTAGATAAACTCTAACAGCCTAAAATACATGCCATGGCTGTGCCACTTTTTTCTTATATTCATAGACTTGTACAAGTTACATAAATGACTTCAACTTTTATAAATACAATCTTTGATTTATAGATCTACCTAACCTCCTCTCTAACAACAATTTCAATTCAATCAACATAAGAGACAATCAATAACATTTAACACTCATTAAGTTACAACTATTTTACAATTTGTCTGTTTTTTATAATGTATACCATTCTCAGTAATCTCTATGCTTGATATAGAACAATGATTAGAAGCATCTCATCATAATCTAGTACGCGAGTCCTACTCTATCTGAGGTCATTGTTTCAGTTGTTGCTGGAGGCAACATCTCCAAGCTGACGTGTACCAAGCATGATTGAAATAGTCTTTTTCTTGACTAGCTTCTTTCATGGGTAACATACGAAAATGGCAAGATTTGACTGCGATACCAAATGTCATTATCTACCTGGATTCATTAAAATTGGCTAGTTTCTTTAAAAGTTCCATTCCTTGTCCCAGAATTTATTACTAGACAATTGCGAAAATGATGCTCAGAATATGATTGGCCATTATTCATTTTAACATAATCCTTATTATGCAGTCCGACTGATACTTTTTATTAATATCTTAGACATGGTTTTTAGCACAGTGCAATACTGTATGATTCCTGAAAAATCATTGTAGGAATGAAAGTGAATCATTATTTCTCACATATCTCATTTTCTTATTCCATGGCGTAGTAACACCATGTAAATATTGAAATATCTAGACTTGTATTAGAGCAGTAAGGTGTGCATTTCCTACCTTTAGTGCATTGTACAAAACATGCTTCTGCCGTTCATGATTTTTTATTTTTGAGGATAAATAGGGTGGGAGAATGGCCAAAGGATGTAAATGGTGGTAGTAAAAAAGGTTTGAAGATTTGTGATGAGATGATATTTCGTCAGCGACATTTCTTACGCTGGGCAACATTATATTTTTTGCCGTCATTGCAACGTTCGACATCTGAAAGATGCCAGAAAAATGAATGTGCTGGACAAAAATTGGACACCTCGCATGTGTAAAGTGAAAGAAGCTTTTAAGGAGAGGACGTTGCACTTCAGGTATATTTTTTCTTTTATTATCAAAACATAAGTCTACAAGTAGTAGTGGCAAACAATCATCTTAGATCTCTGCTACAGTTTTACATGTTCATTTCATTTTAATCTACTTTAAAAGGAAACCAAAAAAACATGGTGATATTATAGTTAATTCACAGTTTGACGGCTATAGTGAAATCCGAATGATGACGTTTTTATCATTGATAAATGGTAAGAATGGCATATTTTGATCCAACATATATTGACCCACGTTTCTGCCACAAATCTCTATAGTATGAGATTATCCTTTCTTATTTATGGGGGTTTAAAATTCCTAAAATGATTAGCTGTCTAATAGCTTCGACAACTTATACAATTGTGTATCAAGTGGCATATTCTAACTTCTTACATGTGAAACAAGGTTTAACACTTGGCGTGATTTCAATGTTTCTCCTCTGCGGTCCCGACAACCGCTCATTCCTCGTAGTTCGTACCTACATAGATAATAAAAAGTTGTCAGTAGTGAGTGTTACCAGTCTAAAAATAATTAATAACAAACTGACACATGAGAGCTGACCCTCCTGTTGAATAAAAACCTCATTATTATTCCTTATATAATCTCTTATAAGGGCAATAACTAAGAGTCGTTGACCTCGCGTGACAATATCCTTTTTTTCTATCTCATCTTATTCATTGGTCACTTTAAACTATCCCTTACGCAGGAAAATAATTTCTATCCTTTCAGCCCTATACATCATTTGTATTTCTGGCCTTGAATAAAGAGGCCGAATTCTCTTAGGCATGTGACTTTAATACCCTTTGAAACCACAAGTCTAGATATGTGCTGCATAACCGTATTCGTAAACCTCCACACTTTTCTAGGTGTGAAGAACTCAAAATTGGAGTTATCAGGATCCCTCGGGAATGGAATGAATGCTCACTAATTCCAGAGCTCGCTTTGATAAACACACACCTATCTCAAGATGTGTTTGTCGATTTTCCCTCATTTCACATGTAAAACCCGTGACTCGAGTCAGGGTTTTACGTTACCGAACCAGTCGGTTCAACCGTTGGTTCGAGTTGAGTCAGTTTCATGAACCGTATGCTGAGTCGAAGCCAGCCATGAGTTATGAGCGATGAGAGTCAGGTGTACCTGAATATATGATGATAACGTCGAGAAGATAGTGAGATATGAGTTATCAGGAAAGTATGCCGTATTTTTTTCTTTTTATATATTTGATCGTAGAAATAGTTTTAGGCCAAATAACGCGTTAGGACGCATTAGATTATATTCGGGTGGGTTATTAGTTATAGAGCATGTCATTTGGATATTGTTGTGTTTTTTTATTTTGTGGGATTTTTTCATATTTTTTTATATTTTTTTTAGAATTTATTACAAACTAGTTATTATTTTGACTTGAGTAGGAATCGAGTCAATACTTATTTACAGTTTGCCACCAGGAGAGTTTTTCTCCTTTCCCCTCCCAAAAACCCTCACCGCCCACTCTGGTCGCCGCCGCCACCGCACTGCCGCCGATCAACGCCGTCCCGCCCCGCCCCGCCGTACTGTCGCCGTGCCGCCACGACCCACCCCGGCCACCGTCTTGCCGCCACAATGCCTGAATTGCCCCACAAGCCGCGACGCCCCTCCTTATCGATTCGTCGCCGTCCGGGCCGCGCCGTCGCAACCGTGACCCCGATGACCACCACCTTGACCTCCCCAACGTTTCCCCCTTACCTAGCACCACCGTCAAAGCCAGCCGTGGGCCTGATCGGAGCGACCGACTGCCCCGACCGAACTCGACGCCTCCGCCACGGCCGCCCTTGCCGTCACCACCATTGGGACGAGGTCGCCGAACCGGTTCTAACCCTTACCCCCGATTGCCCTGTCGGAACAGTCGCCGAAAACCACCGGGATAGCCACCGAAAAACAGCCGGAAGTCGCCGAAAAACTGGATTCACCCAAATTTGTTGGAAATCACCTGATCTTCCGCCGAATCCCTCCAATTGAACCCTATCAAACTTCAGACGCCATAGGGTGCCGAATTCGAGCCACGAACCCTACGAGGTATAATTTATTTTAACTTAATTATTTAAAAGTATTGATTATTAGAATTGCATACTAGGATTGGTGTATTGCGTGTTATGATTATATGTATAAATGTAGAATTGATTAAGGATAAAATGCGAAATTTGTTTGATTGAGTGGTGTTAAAAATGGAGACTAAGGAACTAATTAGGGTAACTAGGTAATGATCATGATCTAATGCAAACTAGCCTAAGTAGACTCGCTATAATTGATATAGGTTGATGTGTGTTGATTGATGTGTGATGGATGTATGTGTGATCTAGGATGTATGATTGTATCATGAGTAGGCGTTAGTATTTAGTTTCGATGTGTAAGTACGGAGTAGGAGCCCGCCGCCTAGGCACAAGGACACGCTTGGAGCTTCTACCAAGTCCGTTTAGGACTCGTCTCTATTTTTTTACGCTACTCTATTGTGTATTTGATTTATTATGTGCAGGACGAGTTAAGTGGCATTTTATCGGATCCCACTTATCTCGGGCCATTTAGCCAACAGTTTTTCGGATTAATAACCCTCGAGGATGAGATCCCTCAAGTTTATTTTCGAACTTCAGATCCAGCTCACGATGCCTTCGGGCCTATTGTATAAATCCCAACCTAGACCTATATACATATATATAGTTTTCGCGTTTTCAGTGAGAGATTGAATTAGGAAATCCGACTACCGTGCTACCCGAGCGGGCACGTGTGAGTCGATAGTGGGCTCTGGAATAGTGTGCGGGCCGTTTCATTTTCGTGGGATCCTGACAACTCCATCTTTGAGTTCCTCAAACCCAGAGAAGTGTGGAGGTTTACGGGTACTACAATGCAGCACATGTCTAGACTTGTGGTTTCAAAGGGTACTAAAGGCGACTTCCTGAGAGTGCTCGGCCTTCGTGCTCAAGGCCAGGAGTAATATGGAAGGTGTAGAGGGCAAAAAGGAATGAGATTTGATGCGAGAAGCGATAGAGAAATGACCAAGGTATGAGAATGAGAAAGAAAGGGGGACGCTGGCGACCCGAGGGCGATGGCTCCCATATGTGCCCTGATGAGAGTTCTTGAGGAAGTATATGGTTTTCATTCAATAGGAGAGTTTGATCTCCTGTGTCAGATTGATATTAATTATTTTTCGGGCCGGTGACACTCGTTACTGATGGTTTTTCTATATATATATATGTGAGGAATGTGAGCGATGAAAGCTGTCGAGACTACAGAGGAGTAGCAGGGAACCGCGCACACATGTACCTGCCGCGTGTAATGTATAATGATGGTGTATTAATGCTGTGTGAATGATAATTAGAATGTTTTTGTCTTGATAAATTGCTTCTTATGAGACGAGTGGATAATTGTGAATGAATAGGGAGCCTTGGAGTTCAGACTCGGCTCAGGTGAAACGAAAAAGATAATGACTGAATGCCATAGTAGATTGTTATGTTTTATCATATTTTGATAAAATATTTATATACCCTTGTTGTGGACAGGTTGGCCCCTATTGCACTTTTAGGGGAGATTCTGTCATTTTTTTCGTAAATAGTAATGAATTTTTATTTAAATTGCTTGCTTGTTGAATGGTTTTGTTTTGTTTGCATATCATCACATGCATGTAGGACTCCGTTAGAACCCAATTGTTCCCATTCATGCATCTCATGGTTGCATCCCCATCTTAAGACACCGAGGGTCGATCTGGGTCGGCTTAACCGAACCAGTACATTAGCGAACGGTTCGGCCGTCGATGATATTTTCGGGTCGGTTCACGGGTGAGCCGAAACAGAGTGTTACATCACATCTCACTAAAAAAGTAAATAACTACATGTACATAGGTTTGGGTAGGGATTACAATATAATAGGCTCAAAAGCATCATGATTTATATCTGAGTTTTTGAAAATAAACTTGATGGATCTCATCCTCGAGGGTTATTAATTTGAAAATCTCATACGAGTAGATGACCCGTGTGGAGTAGGATATAATAAATCCACCACTCGACATATCCGTTTACCTGTTAAAACAAAACATGACAGAGTATAGAAATCAAACTAGAAGCGAGTCATAAACAAGCTAGGTAGAAGCTCCAATCGTGTCCACACACCTAGGCAGCAAGTTCATACTCTACACCTATACATCAAACTAAAAGTTAACGCCCGTTTGTGATGCATTCACACATTCTATAGCACACACACACATCAAGACACACTCTTATCAATCCATATAAGATTTCCTAAGCTATGTTGCATTAGATACATTGCTTGCTTAATTTACTTAATTAGTTCCTTAGTATTTATTTTAATACAATACAATCAATAAAATCATATTTTTATTATAATAAAGTAGTTAATACATCAATCTATCAATCGTAGCATGTTGTGCTATTAATTATCACCTTTAAGAAATTAATTCGGAGTTAATTATACATCGCATCGTTGGCAAACGACAATGACTAGAGTTTTGTTGCGCCGCTTGAGACTTGAATTTGGCACCTAGTGGCAGCCAAAGTTTGATCAGATTTAACTGGTTGAATTCAGCGGAAGATTCGGTGAATTTCAGAGAATCCGGTTTTTCGTCGATTTTCTAATAGTTTTCGGTGATTTTTTGGCAATTTTTTCGATGAGACAATTGGGGCTATGGGTTGGCACCAGTTCGGCAAGTTCGACCCAATGGTGGTGGTGGTGAAGGCGAAAAGGGTAGCAATGACTATCTACGGCGGCAACGGCGAATCGGCCGACCTGTTTGATCAACCCTTGGCCGACTTTGACGGTGGTGCTGGGTGTGGGGGAAAGGTCGTCTAGGTTGAGGGGAAGGGTGTCAACGGCACAGAGGCGGAAGAGTGGCTCAGACAGCGGCGAATGGATGTTGAGAGCGCGGTGGCCGGGGATGCCCAGGGCAGCACAACGACAACATGGTGGCGGTTGGCGGCGTTGATCGGCGACGATGTAGTTGTTGGAGGCAGAGTCAACGGTGACGTCGGGGGGGGGGCGCGATCAGGGTTTAGGGGAGGAAACAATCGGGGTAAAGTCTCGGCGGTAGTCTCGTAAATAAAACTTGACTCACCTCCGACTCAAGTCAAAATTAGTTACTAACTCGTATTAAATTCTAAAAAAAATTTAAAATAGGAAAAAATCTAATAAAATATGATACATAGTACAACATCACAATGACATATTCTACAACTAAAAACCCACCCAAACTGCTATATAACACTCTTTAATGATTTATTTGGCCTAAAAATAATTTTGTAATCAAATAAATAAAAAAATAACTGCATACTGTCATGTGCTTTGATAACTCATTTCTCATCATCTTTTTAACATTACCACCATACACTTAGGTACATCTAACCCTCATCGTTCATAACTCACGACTAACCTCGACTCAACATGCTGTTCATGAAACTAACTTAACTCGAACTTACAGTTGAATTAACTGATTCGCTAATGTGAAATTTTAACTCAAATCACGGGTTTTACAATTAAGAATGACTATTTAATCAAATCGTCACTTCTTGCACCCTTGTAGTTTCCAATTTAATATTATTTTTGGAAATAGTCTTTTATTCCATTTGTCATATGCTATGCTACAGAATTACTTTATCTAGTTTTCCCCTTTTTAAAAAAAATAACGGTAGAATATTTTTTAAAATGACATGAAGATCAAGATGTGGACGTACATTTGTTGTTTTGTTTAACTTCACTTTCTCGTGATACAGCAAGACAAATACCTGTAAAAGAGCCATGGCTGCAGCACTTGGAGCTATAAATGTTATTGGGGTTCTTATTCTAAGAACCATGTTGAAATATATGATCATCATTTTATTTTTCTCTTACTTGTCTTTTTGTGTGACTTCCTCAGTTGATAACTTGATATCATCTCCGATTTTTTTATAATTATGAAGGAACGAAGGTCAGCTTCCATCAAAGAAATATTTTTCTGGAAAAGTTTATTTTGTTGTTACAATCTTTCCCTTGCTTCAGGTGCCAACTTCTTCTCACGCATCTTCTTGTTATCGTAGATAATTCATGTGCAACTTGTGCAACCATGCATTTAACATGTTATTTCGTCGTACACTGAAATCTTACCTTATGGGCAGGCTTGAAACAATTTTTTGTTAAAGACGTATTTCAGGCGCTTCGGCTGCAGTAACAATTATTACCCTCCATTTAAAACTATTTCACTTGTTAATAATATATATTAAAATTATATAAGATTAATTTAAAAAATGTTACTATATTATTTTTAATAAAAATAATGAATACTTATTTAATTTTCACAAAAAATATACTTATATACAAATATTAATAGTAATTTTAGTTTTAATAAGAAAAATATTTCAGTAGTTAAATGAAATTTATTTTTTTAAAGATATTTAATTCAAATAGAATTATACACTAAGTTTTCCTCAGTAATAAATAACAAGAAATAATTTTTAAAAATCTGTAAACACTTAAATTAAGTACATATTATTAAATGACATAGTTTAATTTGAGTAGAATAATTATAAATATATTAAATTTTATTAATATTTTTAAAATTCCTAATTTAAAAGAATTATATATAAACAATTTCTTAATAAATAATAATAATAATAATTAAGTACTAATTGACCCATAAAACTATCGTAGAGTCAGAATTAACAATGACGCAAAAAAGATTGAAACGTGATAAATGCAGAAAAAAAGCCTAACATTTTAATGTCAATTGGGTTAACAAAGTAAAAAATATAAAGAAACGTTCGGTGTTGGGAATAAGAGGGATGCTAGCCCCGCTCGCAGGCTGCACGCACGAAGCCACTTGCAGGGCTGCACACCACATACCCCTCTGGGAAAATTTTATGAGCAGCTTGTAAAAAAGAACCGAGTAAACACTCTCTTGCATCAGGGAACATATATGTATCTCATAATATACTGATGACTTGGAAGGCGTATGTTCTACCCTTGAAAGATCGAGTACAGATGTTCTGATTGTTGGGGTTATTGGGACCTGTAACGTAGTAGCTCGTAACCAAGCTGTTTTTATGAGCCAAATTCAGGTTTCATCCTGGGTCCCCCTCGTATTTTGTCTTCGTTGATCGTTCAATATTCTAATATAGATATCTTGCGTGGGATAAAAATCATCTATCAGTTCTATATCATGGTAATTACTTATCAGTAACCAAAGAGAAATTATATGCAGCCAAGACAAGGCCAGGACCGGACTACCATGCTTCAAAGCAACCTCAGGTGTAATACGCTGGCTAAAACAGGCCATACCTCAGCCAAACGAAATATGGCGAGAATGCTCAAAGCTCTCACCTGCATAACAGTCATTAATCATAGTTCATATTATGTTCTAATTGACAAACAACATTAGCATGTTACAGAATATGATTTCTTTTTTATCTGATGTCCCTTAAAGTACTTATCAGTATTGTTATTATCCTTTTTTAAACATTATATGGTTTCATATATATATATATATATAACATAAATAGGCAGCCGCTATCAGAAAGAGGGGGATACAACCAACGTTATTTCATGGCCGACCAATATAAAATTTCTAAGTGATATGTTTTTTAAATGATTATCATGAGTGAAAAGAGTTGATAATGAACGGAGAAGACGGCAAAGCCGAAAGGGGCCATATATTCGCAATGGATGGAGCCACTGTTTTTGGAGCATACCAATTGCACCAACTAAAACAAGAAGAGTAATGGAACCTTTTTATTTGTATGATTGTGGGAAAGAAAGAATATATTCTTCGCAGCCGGATGTGACAGAAATAAAGATAAGAAAGCGGTTATTGTTGACCTGTCGCAGCCAAAGGTGATGAATTGATCTCTCTTTACGCCAAAAAAGTCGGCTGCTATTTTAGTGAGGGGAAAGAATTCTTCATGCTTCCAGAGGGGTTCGGTTGCCTTCCCTTGAAGTTCACTTTGCACTTTTTATAGTCTTGTCTCGCTCGGTTGGCCAGTGTAGAACAGAGGGATTTTCTGCCGATTACATCAAGAACATCAGCAACAACAGGGTCAAACTGCTCAAGCTAAACGTCACCTGCGGAGACCCAAGGCTGTATCACCATACAACTCCTTTTAACAGCTAAATATGAATCTGATGAAAAAGAATGCAGCCGGCCTAATTTGTTCGTCTTAGTAAGCTATATTTTGTTCTGTTGTTTTAGAGGTTACATTTGACATTATTACTAAACCATAATAATTATAAAAAACAAGAAGTTCGTCTAGATAAGAATTTGATTATAAAAACATCCCATTAATGGTTGGGGAGTCCTAGTTGCACAAGCTATGCTAATAAATTCAAGTCAACTAACTGCTTTCACATGAAATAAGAACTTTTCCAGGAACATAGCAGAGTTGGAGATGAAAGATGCATGAACAAAAAAATGGATGAAAGCACTTACAGTTACCGCAACCGAATCGCCTGAAATATACATGGGGTAATAATTGTTCTGTAACCCAAGGTTGTAGACTGGTCTTCCATCCGGGTAGAACAAGCCATAGTTCCTCTCAGAGGACGGCCCGTGCTTCATATTCTCATTGAACAGAGCGAATACGTAGATGTCTATAGGCACCGAAGGCTTCATGGGTGTGCCTTCATTCTTTGCCATCCTCTTCAACAAATTCCCATTATACAACCCTGCATACTCCGGTGTAGCACCTACTTCATCAGAGTCCCCCTTTGACGGCCACCCTGTCTCAGATACTCTGACCTCAATATCCGTGTGCCCCATGGCTCTGATGGCAGAGTAAACCGCATCAATCTGTGCGTAAAGCATGTTATCATACGTCAAATTGGTGACAGGATCAACCATCCCTTTGTTAGGCTGGAAGAGAACATACTCCAATGGCACCTCATCAGGGTTATCCTTGTATGCAAAGTAGGGATAAGCATTAATAAGAAAAGGTGACTTGATCTGAGCGTGAAAGTTGAGAATTGGTTGGATGTATCCGGCCACGTCCTGCTTGAAAGTTCCAGCTGAAGGTGGATAGGAATTGGCCAAGATGGTGACTGAATGAGCAGAGGTGACAACCACTTGGTCATCCAATCCCAAGGAAACGAGTGCCATATGAACCGTTTGCATAGCAGGGAGGAGGAGCGGCCGCAAAGAAGTGTTATCGTCAAAGAATACTTCATTGCCCACAACTATGCAAGTGATTCTGGTCTCTGCGATATAAGGTTGTATATGTTCCTTGAGCCAAGATGCGGCTTTGTTGATGTCGGCCATGCTAGAGAGGTACTCGTTGCCAAGTCCTACTATGAATTCCACATTGGAGTTTGAGAAGGCGCGAAGCACATTTGGGTCGGCGTCATAGAGCTTCACCTTGCTGACCTTGATGGACTGGAGGAGGCCGGCGACCCGCGACGGAGACGGGAGGTCGTTTGCAATCTGCCCGTAGTTGATTCCAACGCCATGGCCGACAGTTTGCTCTAGATGTGAAACAAAAACCCAGTTTTGATTACCAAGTCAAAGAGGAAGCACGATCGCCAAGTTGACATTTTTTTATCTTGGCATTTACTCATTTAAAAAATGATATAATATAGAGGACAAACATAAAAGCAACAGAATCAATAGATATTGGTCAAAAAAAGTTTGGTTCACATTTGAAAAAGGTGGCGATGGGGTATGATTGAAGCTAGCATGAGAATAACCGTAACATTTATGAAAAGGAGCAGGAGCTGGAGCAAAGTTTATTTCAAGAGGAAGTTTAGTATAATCTTTAATATCATTCGAAATACTGAATTCCTAACAACAAGGCTGAGATCTCGTCATTTCCACGAACAGTGGATGGAGTCCCTGCCTGCGTCTCAAGTTCTAGATCCCAATACAGAGCAAGCTTTTTGCGGCAGAACTGCTAGTATTTCCATTATTGCAAACAGCATACACACCTAAATCTTCACTCTAATATTGATCTCCAAAGTTCAAACAGATATAGATCCAGAATCAGACAATTTATCAAAGTTGCAGACAAATCTGCAGCTCCAAGATGCCATTTCACACTTCATACACTTCAAACACAATTCTCCATCTCCAAAAAAAAAAAAGAAGAACCTCAAATCTAAATCCACAAAAATCTTTCACAAGCTAAGCTAGCACCCACGTAGGAAGAAGCATCTACATATACCATTAATTAACACTATCAACCAAACACTTCATGCAACAATACTTCTGATATTCCAGCAGTTTCAAGAGCACAAATCAAAGAAGTAAAGGGGAAAAAAAGGGAAAGGGATCGAACTCACCGGAAAGGGAAAGGAACAGGATAAAGAGGCAGCAGAAACGACGGGGAAGAAGAAGCAGCCGATCCTCCATGTGAGCTTGAAATGCCAAAAGGATTGGATTGGATTAGAGGGGCACGGCGGCGTCGAGCTCGGCGTCGGTGTCGGCCTCCTCCTCCGGGTGGTGCTTGGCCGGGGAGTGGCGGTGGCGGAGGAGGAGTGGGGAACACCCAAGCGCCGGGCCTAACTAACGACACCCACTCTTCCCCTTACTTAAATACACACATACACGCGCATCGCCACCTCACCGTTACACTAATTCCTTGCCTTTTTCTTATGGGATTCTTTTAACCGACGTCGAAGTTTCACTATTATTATTATTATTATTATTATTAATTATTATTATTATTATTATTATTATTATTATTATTATTATTATTATTATTATTATTATTATTATTATTATTGTTGTTGTTGTTGTTTTTCGGTCATTAAATGATTTTAAATTTTTTTATATTTAATAAATAAATAATCTTGATTAGCTGTTAAAGTAGATCTTAAAACTCCTATTTGAAATTAAAAAATCTGAATAGCGGTTTTTATTGGTTAGAGGCTAATACTGGCCGGTTCTTAATTGAGGTAATTGTGGCTTTTACTACCTAAGACAATTAACTTCTAGTTGTTTTTGGTGTTAAACGAAAAACTTCCTAAAGTAAGTTTTGTTCTCTTAAGGACTTTAATTTTATTCTTGGTGTTTATCTATATCTAATATTTGAAAGAAATATTTACTTTCTTAAATGAATCTCCTTAACGCTTTTTTGCCGTGGGGTCCATGTATTGTAAATAATTTGGATAGAATTATATGTTAAATTTATTTTTATAAATTATCTCACATATTAATTTAATAATTGTATATTAAAAGTCATCTTATTAATAAACCTCTTTATGTAATGTATTAAATTCCATCAATTTATAAAAATATATAAGTTAATTATAGTACGGAATTATATATGTGTAGAGCTTAGTATACTTCTTTTTAATTTATTATGATAGGCAAACTTAGAAATAAAATAATCTATACAGTCACAAGAAATCACACATAACAATTTGAACGATTTAAAGCTATGAAATTAAAATACAATTTTCTTCAATATTAAGACACATTTCCTTTGAATAATATTATTAAATGTAGTTTTTATTCAAGTAATTGTTGTGTATATTATTTATTTAGATTTATTAAAAAAAATCATATGTACGTAAAAAATAGTAAAAATTTTAATTAATTTATCATGTATGTATAAATAATTATTAAAATCAAGACAAAATATTAATTAATCCAAGTAAAGATGTCTAATTGGAGTTGAATCATATTTAACATACTTTTCAATAATTTAAAATAAAAAAACTCTGAGACAAAAATAAAATATCAATTTTTTGATATGAATTAAAATTATTTTATATGAAATTATTGTGTTCAAACAAAATTTTATGAAACTCATGCATCGTGTGGGATTTTGACTAATTTGAATATAAATTTACCTCTTTACTTCCATATGTAAAATTATTATTAAGCAATAAATATTTATTAAAATTATAAAATACCGTGTTTATAACTAATTATGAACATACTTAATGATCCATTACATAGTTTAATTAAAGATGTATGCTAAAAATTCATTAATTTTCCTTGTACATAGAATATAATTATACGAATCTCTGGCAAAATGTTATTGTCATTAATTAAATCATCAATTTTTAAAAATATTTGTGTTTAATTATGGGTCCTTATATAAATAAATGGGATTGGAAGTTTACAATTCTAATCGGTTTGATATGATAGCAGGAAAAATGAGTTTTTTTTTTTTTTTTTGACAAGATTTAGTCAACTCCCAGAAAAAATGAATGGGCTGCCACATGCAGTGGCCACGTGGAGCGCATGTATTGGTCCGCACGATATTTAACTATCCTGGAGGAGCAAAGAATGAGCGGCGTGTGCAGCGAATCCCAGCTGGGGTCGACGCGGGCCTCGGAGAACGTGCATTTCCAATCAACGATGGTCGTCCAATCGCGCGAAGACACGTTGGAAAGATCGTAAGAACATAGCCCAAAATTGTGGCGGTCGACAATAAAAGTGGGACCGGTCACTCACGGCACGTGTATTATTGGAGATGGGCGGTGGCACGGGGACAGCGCAGCAAATGTGCCTTTAACAAGTGGGAGTGGGGCCGACAGGGACACCGCTGCGGTGGATCCTACTCGGATCACCCACATTATGTAATGAAATACTTAATTCTTTACTCGAACTGCAGAATGCCTGAATCGGGACTATATGTTAAGGAGGCCAAAATGTATTTGTTGGCATCATGTCAAACTTAGTATGGCGGGTCAAACCCTGATGAACATCATTCATCATTCTAATCCTATACGCAACATTTTGTCAAAAATTGCCGGCGTTGTTTATGAGGTCAAAATTAAATTAATAAAAATAAATAATCTTTTAATGGGCCAAGACACTGTAGAAAGGCTCGTACGACCATTTTTTTCAAAGAATCATGCTACGTTATAAAATAAAAATAGTTATTCATTATGATGCAAAAAAATTGACTCAGGTAGTTGTAGATAGGTACTTGTATAAGGACGTGGGTGAAGATGTCTTGGAGGATGTCGGTACAACATTTTTCTTCTTAAAATGGTGCTTATAATGTGACTAATTACATACTTAATTCAAACCTTTACTGCCATTAGATGCAAGATTATTCAATAGTAGGTACTGTAAGCAAAATAAAGAACAGGCCGCCTGTGCTTGGCTCAAGTCAGACTAATCAAACTTAGTGGTGGCTCAATCTACTTTATGTTTTTTGATGGAATTCAACTATCAAAGATCATTTTCCAATCTAATACTCGATGTATTTGATGGTAGGATTCTAAATTAACTAGTAAGTCTGCTTGCCAGCAGAAGAACAACATAGAACAGCGCATAAATCTTAGATGCTAATTTAGCAACAAGTTTCATACCCAGAAAACTGACCTCAGAAGTATTCAGTAGCTACTACAGCTCAAATTCCTTGTGTGTGTGAATGACACAATCTGAAGTAGGATAAGAGGCGCAAGTGAGCACAAAGCCTTTCTCCACCAACGTATCATCCAGGAAAGATCCATCTGATTGATCGACAGAACCTGTAACAAGCTGCCCTGCACAAGTTGAGCAAGCCCCAGCCCGGCACGAGTAAGGCAGCTCCATTCCTGCAGACTCCGCAGAGTCCAGAATGTACGGGGCATCAAATTCGACCTCCTTTCCATCTGCGTCAATCGGCTTCACTTTGTACACCGCCATTCGGAAGGTGGGCCAAGCTTTCAAGCCGAAGGTGTAGAAAACTTTCTTGGCAAAGCCCAAAGAAAGAGGAGCTTTAATGAAGGCAGATGGAATTCTATTGGTAGTTGTGATCTTCAACATGCGGCTTGTGGGAAGTCTAGCACTTGCCATTCTCAATTGCGGATCGACTAAAGGTTTGTAAGGAGAGCAAGTGAATTTGATATTATGAGTACCAACTATTGATGACAGGTGAAAGACAGGTTGATGGCAGAGAACACTAGCTAGTACAACCGAAGAATTATTTCCCCAGAGCCTGAAACAGGAGACCTCTATCTATTAGCTATTTAAATTCAAGTATTCCATACCGATCAACAAGAAACACACTGCATGTTGGAAATCAATAATCATTTCTACCTTAATTTTTTAGTAGGAGGAATCGACAACAATTTGTACAAACCTCAAATTGAAACACCTTTCATGCTGGAACAAAAATCAATACTCTTAGAACTAACTGTGTACTACATTCTGCAAGCTGTTAATTAGTTGATTATACTTTGCTTCATTTTTAGATTTAAACATGGATTTTTGTTATCAAGTTGATGTTCCACCAGTTGACTGTTGTGTTAAAATGTTAGTTACCTAATAAATTTGTTGGGACGAACTTCTACAGAGAACTATACTATCATCAAGGCCAAAGTCAATCAACAATATTTTAAAAAATTAAATAAAAATAAAAAAGGAAGAGAGAGAAAAGGAAAGTATAGAAAAATACAAATCTAAGAAAAAAACACCATAATGTAAAACGATAAATACTTCATTTCATTAACCCAGGCAACTGCTATTTTTTTCAAAATTAGAGACGCAGAATTCAGTTGTCTGAAGTAATACAAATCTTTTGAAGAAAAGTTTTTCATCAGCCAGAAGCCAATCCCTGCGTTATACATGAGATGGTAATTAACCCAGCGAAATCTGATCTCCTTTTCAGATCCAAAGATAAAGTCTAATGAAAGTAGCCACAACAAAGATATTTAAAAAAAAATCCATGGTCGCACTTCTTATAAGGTATTAATCGCCAGTCAAAAAAATTGATTATTCTCCCCGAGATGAATATCGGGGGGTTTAGAGTAGCACAAAGCGGAGAACCCATAAACGAGGAAATTGAATTAGGCGTGGAAACGAAGGTGTATTTATAATATAAAAAAACTCTTTTAGGGTTAGCTGCATATCAATGTATAGTATACACATGGGAAGTTCCAATCCAAGCCTTGAAGACGGCATCTGTTGTTGGTGGTGCATTGTGATCCATGCATGGTTTAATGAAACCTGTCACGGACTGACGAGCATTATAAGGGCTATAATAACTATTTCGTATCGACAGTGAATTTGTTGTAGACCGCTAATAGTCGTGATTAGTGTGTGGTTTAGTGTGGGCATTGACAATTACCACCAGCTCGTTCCGTTCTTTGTATTGTGGTTTCACGTGTGAGAAAATGACAGGAGTTGGGTGCCCAATTGGAAAACGCATTTAACTGTATTATTTTTTTATAAAGCAGTCGCCCTTGTGTCCGACATGCCATACGCATCCACATTACATTACAACCTCTACTCCGGGCCTCTGATGGAGCTATTTGACCAAACTTGCATTTGACAAACAAAAAGAGTCGCTTGATCAGCCGACCAAGCTAATATTAGGTGATATAATCAAAGTGGCTTTAGCTAATATCATATCATTGCAATACTTGATAAGCTAGAGTTAGTTGATCAACTCTACCTAATATCTTTTTTTTGGACCAGCTTGTGTCAGTTAGAATTAGTTATTGTTAGATTAATTTTCCATATATGGTTTTACATATTAATTTAATTGTATATTTAAGGATTATCTTATTAATTTATGTGATTTGTATTTAATTCAATTAGCTTATTAAAACATCGGTTAATAATACATGGGGATTACACATTATATAGAGACTAGAATACTTAATTTTAATTCACTATGACGGGTTAAATTAAAAATAAAAAATTGTATAATCACATTCATAGAATTAGCACAATCACAAAAAATTCGTAAACAAGGTAATAATCCCTAAATTGTGAGATGAGTGTCTCTCTCTAAGAGATTATATTTAACAATTTAGAATATCAAAACCTACGAGACTCGATAATCCAATCTGATCTTATGGATTAAGGTGTACTACCGCAACTATTATATTTCTCCTGATAAATTAATGTGATCTCAATCTTGGGATAATTAACAAAACTATCTCTAGCTGATCAACTGAAACAATTTAACCGCCCTTGGACAAATAAATTAGAGTTATTTATTGCATAACTATAATTCACAGATCAAATAACTCTAGCGCATTACCTAAAATTATTTGTGGATCAGCTGATCAATTAACTCAAGATTATTTGCTAAACTTAGTTATCAGCTAGAGTTATTTGATCCAAAACCATGACTCCCAGATGCATGAATAGTCGCTGATAACTGACTTTACCTTAAAAAAAACATGCAATACAATCATTGACTTATCCGGCAGAATTGCATATATATATATATATATATATATATACACACACACACACACACCACCAGACACAAATATACAGATACCTTACAAATAAATTATTTGATGAGCTAGAGCTCAAATCAATGTCGTTCACCTTCAATATATGTACGCAGGTGCCAATTAAATCACAATTTATGCAAAATACAATATGCAGTTGATATGCTCACTAGAAAGTGTAACAAACTAAAAATAATCTCTGGTCTTTATCATCATTAGCCTTCAAAATTTGCTTAACCTTTGGAGTTCTTCTACCTCACAATCTAAGATGTAATCAAAAGATGCGAAAAGCATGCAATATGACCTATTGAAAGCACAAAAATCAATGTCAACATGACATACTCAGCAGATTTTCCACCACGCACGTAGATTCACTCGAGAGCATTTAGCTGCTCTCCCGGTGCACATATTGAGGGCTTGGGGCAGAAGGAATTGAACAATTACACGCACATGCCTGTTTCTTGCCTAATATAATTTGTTAGGATTTATCTTCGCAAAATCTCTGCATAATAAAAATCACTTATTTTATCATAAAAAATGCCCTTCTTGCTATAACCTGCAAAAAGATTTCTATGAATGGTGTAAGTGGACAGTTAGGTACATATTATCATTCACAGCGGAAACAGCTGACAAAGCTCTACAGTTTTGTGCATGGGAGAATTTTATTCCAAGAGAAAATTTAAACAAGGCCATGAAAAATGGGCAACTGACAGCTACTTAAGAAACTTGACAATCAAAATAAAAGTAGTTCACCAAAAGTCAAAAACCAACTTATAAATGTGGTCATCAACGCTCCCTTTCACCTGTGTACTGCATCCAAGAAGGCAGGCTTCAGCAGAGCATGCAGTTAGCATCATATTAAAAAAATAAATGCCTATTCTTAAATGAACAAACACACTACAGATAATGGGAACAGATTGGATGAGAAACCTTAAAAACACCAACCCGATGACCATTTCATATCTACCCTTTCTATAAAAACTATAAATAGGCCTAGGTGAGTGTGGCCATTGCATCTACAACGTTGAAGGTTCTCTTTCCTTCCTCCATGCTCCTTCCAGGCGAAGAAAATCTCCACTTCTAAAACATTTGCAAACCTAGCAATTCCCTTCACCGCACAATATTCCAATTGGAAATACACAGCAAATCACAGTTTCCTCCTGAATTGTGACCACATGCCTACATAAAACACAAATAGTGATCAATAAAAGGCTTAGCAAAACATAGCAATACTGTTGTTCTATACTGTTGCTCTGTAACACAAGAAGTGATCAATACTGTTGTATTAAAAATATCCTAAGTTATGATATCAAATGCACCAGAAATAACACATTTTCATCACCCACGTGTAAATCACTGGATCTTTGTTAAAGTCTAAATATTTCTGTCCTCACATATGAATTAAGAAAAATTAGAAACATCCAGCTTTGTTTAAAGTGATCTTGGCAGAGGAGCTCTGAAAAATCATTTTCGAGGTTAACAAGCACAGAACCTGGTTAAAAAGAGACTTGTAGAGCGCTGGTATCTTAAACTACCAAATTTCTGACTCACATTACCCCGTATATGAATATAAACTGCTGAGAACGTGACAAGTATGCAATGTATTTCAAACTTTCAAATTTCTGGCTCATATTACACCATAGAGGAACAGAAACTGCTGAGAACGGGACTTGCATGCACTGTATTCCAAACTACCAAATTTCCGCAACCAAGGCACACCCAAAAAACTAATTTCTAAAAAGAATTATCCGAGGATTTGAATAAGCCTTACACATAAGAATTAGGATGATAAATAAACCAAGTGGTAGAAGAATAAGGAAATGGTTAAAGTGAGGAAGATTGTGGAATCGAAACACTCTTATGGAAACACCAAGCCCGCCACAGTACCCTTCTAAGGTGTTCGTCAGCACTGGGCATGATATTATTTTGTTGGAGTTGATACATGAAGGAAAACCCCAGCAGCGTAAACCCTGTAAGTAAAGACAATGCTCATTCATGTTAAAATCAGAAAAGAGAACACCAAAAACAAGTGAACTTTTCATTTTAAAGTCTCCAGTCAGGATGATTTTCAAAAACAGAAAACAAATTCTAAATTTGTGATTTGTGTGTAAGGGCAATAGACAAAATTGAATTCCAATTTTTCTAACCTCTAGTACCCTCAAATTTTCCTCCACAATCACAATCACCATAGAATCTCATATTCCTCACACGTTCCCCTCTCCAATAAAAGGGTTTGTGTGAGAGGTGAGGGATGAAAGGCACAATAACCTAAGAACCCACAAATATAGATGTTCTCCTAGTGCAGAACCTGGAATAACTTTCTCGTTAAACTGCTCTCATGCAGCAAGTTGCAACCCACAAATATATTTGTACCCCCAAAAAATGAACAACAGCTGAGATACACATTTAGGAATATAAATATCCTAAACTGACCATCTGAATATGAAGATATTTTTAAAAAAAACAGAAAACAAAAAACAAAAAAAAAAACAAATGACTTGTCTGGTGGCATAGAGAGTATACCTGCTGATTCTGTGCCAAGTCAAGAACACTACGCAGGCGCCCCTGTTCTGGATCAAGGTCAGAATTATCCATCACTTCACCATCTTTACGCCTTTTTGTGTAACTCCTTACCAACATAGACCTAGATGGCAACCAGAAGTTGCAGAAATACCGTATGGAATCTGACAGTCTTAGAAAATTTCTAGTCTTGAATTTGTTGAAGTCGACATTCACACCATAATAGCCACAAAACAAGCTCCTATTGTCACCATTTTGAAAAGGATCAGAATTTGTAACCGACTGTTTCATTTGCTGTATTTCAATACCCGTCAATTCATCTTCCTTCACAGACTGAAGATTAGAGTCCATATGATTGTCACAATTCATCATCATTCCCTCAGTATCATCGGGATGAATCTCCATTATCTCATCCAACTGCACGGTATGTGGAGAAGCAGAAGTACCATGAATATCACCTTTACCTTTTCTTTGATGATTAAATTCAATTTGCTGAAGCTTAGCATTTGGTCCAGAAAGAAATGAAGCTAACACATCCCCATCTTGTTCGTTTGAGTTAACCAGTTGCAAGTTCAAAACTTCATCATGGAGAGATTTTTCCCGCAAAAATTTCTCTATCACAAAAAGTTGTTCCTTTATAGCTCTGATAAACAGTTTATGTCTGGACAGAGCACGCCCATTTACTTGGGCACTACCCAGTCGACTTGATACATCAACTTCTCTTTCAAAGTCCTCCAACTAAAAATAACAAACAGAATAGTAAAAATGAGGAAGAATACAAAGGGAAGAAACCTGCAGGGCATTTAAACAATGGAGATAAAAATAGTTGACAACTAAACATGATGTTCGTAGATTCTGCATACTTGCCATCTGGTTGTTCCAAACATCGTTACTAGATCACGCTTGTGATATTCAATTGAAATAAGGAGTTTGGGGTCTGAAGGAACACTTTGCAGAAGATTTTCTTCGTGCACAATCAACCGCTGAATGGATTCCATCCTACATAAGTTTACCAAATGAACATTGCTAGGATATCAGTTTGGCACTCAAATGCCCAATAACACATAACCGTACTAGATAAACATGGTAAATTTGTTAAGTTCTAACACACAAACCAAGAACGAAGATGTTTCCATACTATGTTCGGATAGAGAAAAAAGAAGTAAAAAATTGCACATAAAAAATGAACCAAATTGATCCATCAGAATTATGGAAAAAAAGCACTTTGCTCAACTACTGAATATAAACGCAAAGTAACTAATTTGCCAATTTGCAGCAAAATTATCTAAATATTGCCGCTGCAATAAACGCAACCCACGCACAATCTACACACAAAAATGACCAAAACTAAAACCAATGCAGTTTTCAAGGTTCTTCTAAAATCTACAAAGATAAAAATGGAGTGGGAAGCAGCAGTGACCTGTCGGCAGAATCTTGAACAACTTCGGCAGCAGACAACAAAGAATCCGAATTCCGACCGAGAACATTCGCCATCAAATCCAATCCAATACCGAAATTGAGCTGGAAAAAAAAAGTAGCGTAGAGGAAAACCGCAACCCACCGAGCCTGGAAGAAAGATAGGTAGCTGGGGCAGAGGATTGTAGCGAACTCAGATCAAAATGAAAGCGGAACAAGCAGCAGCAGAGTGCCAACAGAGGAGGAAGGAGGAAGAAACAAAGGATCTTGGTTCATCATTAAAGGCTTCATCAGAACCCCAAGGTGGAAGGGATCCATGGATATGGGAAAATAATATCTCCAGTAAAGCAGTTAATATCTATTTTTTTAATTAAGGCTTATTAAAGAAATAAAAATTGTATGAACTTTATAGACTTGTAAATAATAATAATTTATATCAAAAGCATTACTTTTTTATTAAGATATTACTCATTTACAATAAGATGCTAATAAACCATGTGGCCCTTTATAAAATTCCATCTCATTGCAACTTTTTATGAAAAATATTTTAAAAAATAGATAAGTGTTTGTAAAAAAATTTACATATTATATTCACATCATAATAACTCTTTATAAATTATAATTAAGAAAATTTTATGGGTTTTGCATTTTTTTGCCCGAAACAAATAAAAACCTAAATAAATTAATAGCCACGTGCAGTTTATGATAAAAAATAATTATGACTCATCTATTTTTATGCTTTTTTTTTAAAAAAACTTATGATTAACCGATATTAAAATAAAAACTGAAAAATAAGAAAATGATTATTATTCTTGGTGAGTTAAATAAAATTTTTGATCAATGAATTTGATTTTACTCTTTGTAAATTGACTTTATATACAATACTGATGCACTAATAATGTTATTAATCATGTCAGTATAATAGTGCAATTATTTAAATAATAAAATATTGCCATGAATAAAATAAAAGTTGAAATTATCGAATTCATTTAAGAAAAAAATCAAGTTAAAATTTTCCTATACATATTTATAAAATAAGGAGAACATATTATTATTTAAAGTAAAAAATAATCAAATAAAACTTGATGAAATTTACTCTAATTTTCTCCATATATTTTTTATAATAATTATATATTGATAATTGTTTAGTGGTTATGTTGTTGCATTAGCACAATTTTAATATTCATTATTTTAGTACATTGATGATGTATCTATAAAAGCAATTAAAATTTGAGTTTTTTTAATAAAAAAATTAATTTTTTTTCTAAACTTTTAACTAGGGCAACTAATTGAGTGGGCTAGCTTATGAATTATTTTTAATTTTATAATCGAGCTCCTGAACGAGTTGATATCTAGTTACAAGCTCCCAAACAAGCTAGTTTCGAACTCCCGAACAAACTAGTTATTAAAATTAAACAATTTAAATATATTCGAACTCGAACAACATAAAAAATATTCGAGTCAATTTTAAGCATATATATTTAAAACTCGTTCGATTTTAAGTCGAGTTTGAACGAACTTCCATTCGAGTTGAGTTCTAATACAAATTGAGATTGACTCGCTTACTCATTCAGCCCTACTTTCGACTTCCAAGTGTGGTGCCAAGTTTTATGTAATTAACATCACGGGGCCAAAAAAGCCTAAAAAGCTTTTGCCCTTGCTTTTAAGTGAGTTTGGTTTGTGATGAGCTGATTAGGACCTTTAATTGAACTTCATCTTTTCTGCCCCCGTGCATGACCAAGTTTCCGGTAGCCACCTTCCCCAACAGACCGGCAAGGCTTGTTAAGTGTCGCAATCGCCATTTTTTATGTCCGAACAATGAGAAAATTTATTTGATTTATTTGTAAATATATATAGTCTGACAAATCTATAACATGGAACATAAGTTTATAGTTTTTTCAGTTTTATTTCACATCCCGATTAAAATTAGCTTAAAATTAGCTGGGGATTATTACATTGTAAGTCTTTTAAAATAATAAGATAATTAAGGGGAAAGCTAGCCCGATTGCACAATCACAACCCATATTCGAGGTTGTGATATTTACATGTGGCAAGGTAAATGATAAGCACAGTTTTTTATATACGGCATTGCTAAGCTCCCTTTCGGGCTTTATGGGCTTCTATGTAAAATCCTCATTTTCTAAAATCTTTTTGACAGCCTACCATAACTAAGTTTGTATAATGCCACAACTATCCTTTGTAATGCCCAAAATTTGTCAAACCAAGATTTTTCAATTCTAAAATTTATAAAGTTATCTCTAAATTTATATCATTGTTAAAATTTTAATTAGGCAGGAAATTTATTTTTTATATTCTTATTTTAAATAAAAAACATAAATATATATAACTGTTAAAACTGGTGCAAAATATGTTTTTTTAAAGCTTTAAGTCATATATTAGAATTAAAAAATTATCCATTATTTTCCTTAAGATGGGCCCTTATCTATTTTTTGGAAAAAAAAAGGTTAAGACCGTCTATTTTTTATTAATGCTTATGAAAGAAATAAAAATTTTATAAAATTTATAAACTTATAAATAATAATAATTTATATAAAAATAATTAATTTTTTATTAAGATATTACTCATTTAATTAAGATGCTAATAAACCATGTGATCCTTTTAAAAATTCCATCTCATTAAAACTTTTTATGAAAAATATAAAAGTAAGAGATATTTTTTTGAAAAAAATACATCTTATATTCACATCATAACTAACTCTTTATAAATTATAATTAACCTATATTTTAAAAAAATTAAAAAATAGTATTCTGGGATGAGTTAAATAAATCTTTTGATCAATTTATTTTTATTTTACCCTTTATAAATTGACTTTATAAATAAATATATCGATATACTAACAATTAATCATGTCAGATAATAGTGCAACTATATAAATAATAAAATATTACCGTGAATAAAATAAAAAGTGAAATAATCAAATTCATTTAAGAAAAGAATCACATCAAACTTGATGAACTTAAATCTTATTTACTCTATATATTCTTTATAATAATTATAGTTTGATAAATATTTAGTGGTTATGTTGTTGCATGGACACAATTTTAATACTCATTATTTAAGTACATGGATGGTGTCGCTATAAAAGCAAGTAAAAATTGAACTTTTTTAATGAAAAAATAAATATTTTTTTAGTACATTTTGGCCTTACCGGTGTTTTGTAATTAAGATTGAAAGGCCAAAAAGCCCAACAACCTTTTGCCCCTTGCTTTTAAGTTACCTCTAGGGATGGATTGAGATATTTGATATCCATGAATCCTACTCATTTATATTCGATCCAAAATAATTTTAGATCAGATGATATATAATATGTTTAAAAATATTTAGATCGTATATGAATTTGGAATAATCCAACCTAAATTAGAATTAAATAGGTAATATTTTGTAAAATTATATTTTAAAATATTTAAAAATAAAATATTATTATTATTTTCAATTTATTTTTATAATAAAATTTATATTATTTTAATCAATTAGGTAGGATTCAAATTTATAAATTCATGTACGATCGTATCTTACCCCAACCCATCCTTGGCACCTCACGAGACCAAGTTCACGGTAGCCACCTCGCCAGCAGCATGGCAAGGCTTGCAAAATTCAAGGTGACCGTTTTTAATGGCAAGGCTTGCTTTTAAGTTACCTCTAGGGATGGATTGAGATATTTGATATCCATGAATCCTACTCATTTATATTCGATCCAAAATAATTTTAGATCAGATGATATATAATATGTTTAAAAATATTTAGATCGTATATGAATTTGGAATAATCCAACCTAAATTAGAATTAAATAGGTAATATTTTGTAAAATTATATTTTAAAATATTTAAAAATAAAATATTATTATTATTTTCAATTTATTTTTATAATAAAATTTATATTATTTTAATCAATTAGGTAGGATTCAAATTTATAAATTCATGTACGATCGTATCTTACCCGAACCCATCCTTGGCACCTCACGAGACCAAGTTCACGGTAGCCACCTCGCCAGCAGCATGGCAAGGCTTGCAAAATTCAAGGTGACCGTTTTTAATGTCGTTGTTTGAACGATGTGATAATTTATTTGATTTATTTTTAAATATCAATATTGTGACAAATTTATGACATCCGACGTAAGTTTACATTATTTTTATTTTTATTTCATATCCAGATTAAAATTAGGTGGGGATTAATGATAGATTGCAAGTCTTTTAAAATAGTTAAAACAATTAAGGGGAAAGCTAGCCCCGCACGCAATTGCACAGTCACGCGATTTAGACGTCGTAAGGTCACATGCAAAGCCCGCACGAGGGCTACAAGCGTGCAGCTCGTTTGCGGGCTTCATGGGCATCCATTTAGAAACTACATTTCCCAAAATCTTTTTGGCACAACCACTGTAATTAATTTTTTTATAATGCTACAACTATCCTTTGTAATGCCCAAAATTTGTCAAACCAATTTTTTTCAATTCTAAAATTTATAAAGCTATCACTAAATTTATTTCATTGTTAAAATTTTAATTAGGCAGGGAATTTATTTTTTATATTCTTATTTTAAATAAAAACTATAAATATATATAACTGTTAAAACTGGTGTAAAATATGTTTTTTAAAGATTTAACATAAATTTATTTATTAAAATAGTTAAAAAAATCATGCATACAAAACTATTTTTATAAAGTATGTACATTTAAAAATTCACTATTTATTGCTCTATATTATATATTTTTATCTAGAAAAGCGAAATATAAAAAATATCAAAATTTAATAACATGAATTTATAGGTATATTTTGTAAAAAAGGTATTTTTAGAATCTTAAAGGACACCCTTTTAACTTATTTTTAAAAAGGTAATTATAGTATTATAAAAAAGAGACAATTACATGTAGGAGAGAGGTAAATTTACGTGTATAAGGGACAAATTTATTTTAAATTTTATTTTATTATGTGTAGGAGGGAGAGAAAAGTTTTTTCTTACCCGGGTTGGGTTGGTTCTTAGTTTGCATTAGTTTTTGGAAAATAGTTGAAATAGCCAAGTGTCAAACATTCTTTTAAACATAATTAAAATTTCACAATTATATCAAATATAGCTGTTTGTAAAAGCTTTGATATTAGATAAGACAAAGTAGATAATGAATAAAAGTTGTAATATTTGCAGACTTTTCGTGTGAAAATAAAAAAGATTGACTAATAAATAATCAATAGACTCTAAAATTATATTATTGATAAGGTAAAAATTCCAAAATAAAATTTTTATTTTTATTTGACTTTTGGACCATTTAAACGCAAAAAAGAAAAAGAAAATAAACTATATAAATATTGGGTGTTTAAAATTTGAATTTAAGATTATCATATTATAAATTAAAACTTGTTTTATCTAATATATTTAAATTTTAAATAAAATATTTTTAAAAAAAATTAAATATCATTCATCTTATAAAATGTAAGAAAATATGTTTAAGAAAATTTAAGTTGAATTAAGGGCATTTATATCAATAAAGTAATAAGTATGACTTAAATATGATTAAAATATATAAATTGATTATATGTGAAATGGAAATTGTAGATATGACTATAGGTGATATAATTTTGAAAATTTAGTTATTTTTGTAAGAAAACTTCGAAACTTTGCTATTTTTTATATTTTTCCTATTTTAAAATAAATAAAAAGAAAAATAGGGTAGGTTGCCCTTGGGGAAAGATTTTTTATTTTATTTTATTTTACGCAATAAGTGGTGGTGGGTCGGGTGGGGTGGGGTGGAAAAGAAAATAGTGGTGGGATGGGTGGGTGTGGGTGTGAGACCAATAAACTAACTATTTGAATGTTTTTAATTATAACTTTTTATATCACTTTTTATTTAACTAATTTATTAATAAAAATTGTACAATACATAGATATATTTTATTCAATTAAAGAAATATCACTAATGAGCCACATTATATCATTAATGACAAGTAACGTGTACTTAAAATGCCATTGGTAAATTTGATTTTGTTATTTTTAAAATTTGGACAAAAAATAAGCATTAATTATTTGCCAAGTTCGCATCTTGTATAACTCAATAAAGAAATTTGTTGATTATTAGCCATGAAATCTGATCGTGGTTGGTTCTTTTGTCTAAATAGATGTCATCAATGGCATTTTGTCATTGATGATAAGTACTATGTAATTATGATGACATTAAAGAATTTACCTGCTATAATTTGCCAAGTAAAGCAAACTTCCAATTTCTCACAAACGCAAAAGTAAAACAGTTAAATAATATAGACCCTTATCTATTTTTTGGGAAAAAAGGGTTAAGACCGTCTTTTTCTTATTAAGGCTTATGAAAGAAATAAAAATTGTATGAAATTTATAAACTTATAAATAATAATAATTTATATCAAAAGCATTAAAATTTTTATTAAGATATAACTCATTTATAATAAGATGCTAATAAACCATGTGGTCCTTTATAAAATTCCATCTCATTAAAACTTTTTTATGAAAAATATAAAAAAGATATTTTTTGGAAAAAAATTACATCTTATATTCATATCATAACTTACTCTTTATAAATTATATATATGCATTTTGCATCTTTTTTACTATAAACAAATACAAACCTAAACAAATTAATAGCCACCTATAATCTATGATAAAAATATAATTATGAATCATTTTTTTAAAAATTTTTTTAAAAATGAGCTTATGATTAACCGATATTAAAATAAAAACTACAAAATAAGAAAATGATTAGTATTCTTGGTGAGTTAAATAAATTTTTTGATCAATTTATTTTAATTTACTCTTTGTAAATTGGCTTTATATATAAATATATTGATGCACTAATTACGTTTTAATCATGTCAGCATAATAGTGCGATTATTTAAATAATAAAATATTACCATGAATAAAATAAAAGTTGAAATTATCAAATTCATTTAAGAAAAAGATCACGTTAAAAATTTCCAATACATATTTATAAAATAAGGATAACATATTATTGTTTTAAATTAAAAAAGAATCAAATAAAATTTGATGAAATTTACTCTATATATTTTTTATAAGAATTATATATTGATAAATGTTTAGTGGGTATGTTGTTGCATGGACACAAATTTAATATTCATTATTTTAGTACATTGATGACGTAGCTATAAAAGTAAGTAAAATTTGAACTTTTTTAATGAAAAAAAGAATAAACTTTTTGTCAACTTTAGTGCGCCGTCAAGTTTTATTTAATTATGCTCGATGGACCAAAAAGCCTAAAAAGCTTTTGCCCCTTGCTTTTAAGTTAGAATGGTTTTTGATGGGTTGATTAGGGCCCTTAATTGAACTCCATCCTGTCCCCCATTACATAACCAAGTTTACATTAGCTTTGTAAAACCCGTGACCCGAACCAGTGTTTTATAGTCAGAATCGGTCAATTTGACCGTTATTTTCAATCAGGTTAACTTTAGAACATGTATATTAAGTTAAGACTGATCATGTGTTATGAACTATAAAAATTATGTATACTCAAGTATATGATTATAATATTAGTAAGACGATAGCACGATGAGATATTAAAATATATGAGAGTACGCTCAGATTATTTTTATTTATTTTAATATTAAATTGTTGAATTATTAGTTATAGATGATGTGATTGTGATGTTATGGTGTGTATTATATTTTATGAAATTTTTTTATTTTTTTAATTTTTAAAAATTTTGTTCGGGATTGTCCACCACCTTGAATCGGTTTTTTTGTGATTCGGGTTTAAAGGTTCGGTGGGACCAAGGCACCCTTGCCGCACAAAGAGATAGTGCGATAGAAATAAAAAAATATTACAAACACATGAAATGACACGCAGGAATTTTTTTACGTGGTACCTTAGGGTTCAACTTGAATCCTTAAGTCAGTCCGCAGTGAGATTAGTACTCACAATCCACTATTTCTCCTTTGATTTTTACAAATTACACAAAACAATGAATTTTTGCTACCTTTAAATAAATTTGCCCTGATCTGTCGGGAAGCCCTTCAAATTATTTCTAGAGTGTCAATAGGCTGAACTAGGTTGTTTTGGGTTGGTTCAAACCAAACAAATGCTGAATTGGACCGGATGGCGTACGTCAGCTTCCTTTCTTTCTGTGTGCGCCAGTCTACAGGTGGTGTACGGTACACCAGCTTCAATCTGGGTCGCGGTTTTGTAACTGGTCACGTTCTGGCTTCGCGGACGCAGACTGGGGAGAAAGATTTGGTCTCGAACACGACAAGAGCGGATGCGGTCAGCAATAAACGGGTCTGACAACCCGGCTGCAGCAACGGTGCAATGGTGGTTTTGGTGGCTCTGGCGGCGGCCTTTCTGGCAGCTGAAGGTGGCAGAGATTGCCCAAAATTGTAGATCACATACCTATGGGTCTTTTGACAATGGTTCAACTATTGGTGGTGGCTTTGGTCGGTCGGTCAAAGGCCGGAAAGTTAGACACTTTTCTGCACTTTTGTGCTACGCTACTCCGATCGGTCACTTCTCAATTTTTTTAGGCGACCTCAGTGATGAAATCGGGTGGCTCTCCGTTTGGGTTTCTATATCATTCCATCATATTCACTTGAGCACAACAGAAGGGCTGGGAATGACCGGCGCTGGTCGAAAAAATCCAAGAAATTCACTATTCGCTACTCTGTTTTCTGCTTTTCGGCTAGCAACTTCCTTGTTTCCTGATTTTTCCCGGCGGCTACAACAACGATATTTGGCAAAACTCAGTTTGTGTTTCTAGACCACTCCTCAATCTTCACGTTTCACCTCACGGCGACACTGGGAACGACCGGTGTTGGTCGGAAAAATTAGCGAAATCAAACATTCGCTACTCTGTTTTCTGTTTTTCTGGCCAGCAACTTCCTCGCTTCCCGATTTTTCCCGGCCGCTATAGAGATGATCTTTGGCGAAACTTAGTTTGGGTTAGTAGATCACTTCTCCGACTTCACTTTGAACCTCACGACGGGGCCGGGAACGACCGGAACTGGTCGGAAAAATTAGCGAAATCAGACCTTCGCTACTCTGTTTTCTAACTTTTCCAATCGGCAGCTTGCTGGCAGAATTTCGGCAATGGTAGGAGTCTCCGGTGGAAATTCTGGGGGTGCTATGTCGGGGGCACTCTGAGCTCCAAGCAGATGGTTTTATACTGATACAATAAGGTTGAGGTTGTCCAGAAAGGTCGCCAAAAAATTGGACGCCGAACCTGCAAAACAAAGATGCTATCCTGTTCTTCGTTGTCGGTGGGAATGGTACAGGCCTCCGGTGGGCTTTGATATTTTGCGGCTCAGAACTTCCTAGCAAGGGCAAACATCAACTGGCAAGGCTTCAATGTACTCTAGCAGCAACACTTCATTCTCTTTTCAGGATGGTAGTCGAAGAAGCCAGACTTTAAGGCGGCGAGGATCTGGATTCCAGGGACACTGCTTCAAAGCTCCACCTTTCTTCGTCATGATAACCCAGTGGCAAAACTTTGGCGAGCAACAGAACCTTTCTTCGGCTCCCTCATGGACAGCAATGAAGCTTCGCAGCAGCAACAACAATAAGGCTTCACGGCAATGTTGGCAGGGCGCAGCAATCAGGATTCATGGGTGGAGACGTCATAGGCATGCATGATGGGGAAAGGCAATCTTCTCCATTCTTTGCTTCTTTTCTGCAAAATAGAAAAAACCAACCTTTGGGTAGATTGGTTGCAGCGTGGTGATAGGGCAACTCTCGATGATCTCATCTATGATGAGTCAATAGCAGACGGCAGGGTACTTCAAGCCATGTATTGGTCGGTGAGACAGGGTCGCAGGAGATGATCTCAAGCGAGGGGCTCCATCCCTGCTCTTTTTTCTTTTACTCTTTTTCCCTGTAAAAACTTTTTTCTTTATTATACGAGCCCCCCTTTCAATCTTTTACTGTGTGTGTTTATATAGGCGTTTGAAGAATTTTTCAGTTCCACCATTTGGGGCGGGGAATCACAGTCGTCCCAACTTTTTGTATAAATTCCCTCCTTCCATCTTGGAACATCACAAACTAGTTCTCTCGTAATCTCTTCTAGTGGTTTATAACAGCATAAACCAATTCTCTAGAGTTTATCATGTGAATGAATAACTTCAAAAATTATACGCGTGATTGGATAAATATAAATATTTTCCGGATAAATATAAATATTTACAGGATAAATATGTACAAACAAAATTTATTACGAGTTAGTTATTATTTTTAAAAGAATAAAAGATAAATTAAATTTTATTTATAAAACTACCCCCAAAACTCACCACGACCATCTCCTCCCTCCTAACCCTGCATCTCCCCTGTCATTGCTCCTCACCCCTAACCCTGACATCTCCCCTGTCGTTGCTGCCGACGCCGCCTTTGGCTGCCCATCACCGTAGATCAACGCTGCCGACCCGGCCATGACGTTGGCATCCCGCCCCGAGAACCCCGGCCACTGCCCAGTCGCCACGAAGATTGACGCCGCGAGATTGTGCCGCCCTTCCCGGCATCGATTTGCCGCCGTCCGAGCCGCTCCGCCGCTGCCGTGCCGCGGACACCACCCCGTTGACCATTTCCCCATACCCAATGCCGCCATCGAGGCCTGAACGGACAAGCTGAGCAATCCTGGCTGACTTTTTGCCATTGCCAGATGTCATTGCCACCGCTGCGGTCCTCACCGACACCCCATTGGGTCGAGCTCGTCAAGCCGGTGCTGACTCATAGCCTAGATTGCCTCACCGGAGAAGTCGCCTGAAAATCACAGAAACGGTCGAAAAACTGCAGAAAATCGCTAGAAAACTGAATTCGTTGAAATTCGCCAAATTTTTAATTGAATTCACCCAGTTGAACCCGATCAAACTTAGGTGGACACTGCCGGGTGCTGAAATCAAGCCTTGAGTCGCACGACCAAACCCAGCCGTCTTCGATTGTCGAGGGCCCGAGGTATAATTAACCTCAAATTAATTTATTAAAGGTGATAATTATTAGCACAACATGCTAGGATTGATAAATTGATGTGTTAAATATTTTTATTGTAATAAAAATATGAATTTGTTTGATTGAATTGTAATAAAACGAATGTTTAGGAACTAATTAGGTAAACTAAGTAATTATAGTGATCTAATGCAACATAGCGTAAGAAATTTCTTATGGATTGATGTATGATTGATGTGTGTATGCTATAGGACGTGTAAATGCATCATAAACGATCGTTAGCTTTTACTTTGATGTGTAGGTACGGAGTAGGAGTTTGCCGCCTAGGCACGAGAACACGCTTGGAGTTTTTGCCAGGCCTGTTTAGGACCTGCTCCCTGTTGTACGCTCTATTTCATTGTATATTTATTTTATTACTTGTAGGACGGGTTAAGTGACGTTTTATCGATTTTCACTTAATCAATCAGTTTCCAAATTAATAACCCTCGAGGATGAGATCCATCAAGTTTAATTTCGAAAATTATATCCACGCAATTTGCTTCGAGCATATTATATAAATCCATCCCAGACATATATATAGTTTTATCGTGTTTCAGTGAGACGAGAGATGAGAAAACAGACTCGCACGTACCATGAGCGGGTGCAGTGCTAGTCGAAACAGGCTCTGGATTAGTGAGAGGGTTGTTCCATTCCCGAGGGATCCTAACAATTCCTGTTTTGAGTTCCTCGTACCCAGAGAAACGTGGAGGTCTATAGGTATTGTTTAGTACAACCCACGTTCGGACTTGCGGTTCAAATGGTACTGAAGGCGATTGACTAAAAGTACCCAGCTTTTATGCACAAGGCCAGGAAAATTATAGAGGAAATGAGAGAGTTTAGGATATACTATTAGTCCCAAAGGACAAGGAAAATGAGAAAATGCCAGTTCGAGACATCATTGGGTCTGCAGCCCAGTGGCTCCTCAGTAAATGTCCTTAGGAGTGTTCACGAGAAGTATATAAATATTTTTATTCAAAAAGAGAATCGGTTCTCATTTGCCAGATTGATATGTAGTTATATTTTTAGACCAGTAACACTCGTTACTGATATTTTTTATATATATGTAGGTAAATATTAAATACTAGATACGTTGGCTTAGACGGAGGAACAGTGACCTACCTTGCACACACGCACATGCTCACCAACTGAATGTTTGTTTTGGCTGATTTGGTTGTTTGTTATGTCATTATGAAAATGAAATACTTGTGATGAAATTGCATGATCTAAAAGATGATATGATGAATATTTCGATAAATAGAAATGTACATATAGTGTTTCCTTATCCTTCTCTATTATTTTTGTCTTTGAATTGGTTCCTTTGATCTAGCATGTATTTTGTGTCAAACAAGGTATCAATTATTGTTCTTTACATTAGGAATTTAGGATGTCTCTGTACTGCTTCAAGGTTGATTGTGGTTTTAAGTTCCTGAAAACATATTATTGAAGAAACCAATTGTTTGCTAGTGTTACCTGTTCTTCTTTAAACAACAGCTTCCAACATAACATTGAATATATATTCTATTACTTGATGAGCTTAAACATTCTGCCCTTCACAGTGAAAGAAGATGGTGGCGTTTAAGAATAGGTATTTGGTTATGGAGATTCATTTAGACCCTAACAGGGATATAGGTCGAGAAGATACCATTAGGCTGAGCCAATTCAATGTCACAAAAGCTATCAAGGACAGCATCTTGACAAACTTTGGAGAATGTAGCCTTGCCTCATCACTAGTGTCACTGCAGGGTAAGTGTGTATTTACTTTGATTACATTCTAATTTATCATCAATGTGGATTATTGTTTTTTTCTTTTGGCTCATGTCTTCATTCTCTTTTTGTGCATTGAATGGGCAGTTAAATATGTAAATCCTATCACCAAACTATGTGTAATTAAAGTTGCACGGGATGACTACCAAAAGATATGATCTGCTATCACCATGGTCAAAAGCATTGGGAACTGTCCTGTCATGTTCAATATGTTAAGATTAAGTGGTTAGTTTTGATTAACATTGATATACTGTTATGTTTGTTCTAAATTTCTTGACTGCTGGTGTATGAGATTTTTTTTTCTGTTAATAGGAAGCATTAGGGCATGTAAAGATGCAGCTCTGAACTGTGATGAGGCAAAATTTGAAGAATATAAGTTGATGATGGGAGACCAACTAACGTCTGAAATAACACAGGAAGTACATAATTATTTTTATAAACTAAAAGCTTTGGAGCACTGACGCAACATTTTAACAAATTGTGATTATTTTTCTAGTGGGACATGAGGTTTTCCTTCTAGCTTGCCTGCTTAGTTCTGCAATGTTTTGTGCTTTGCAGTGTTGTATGTTTGGCTATCTATTCAAAATGATTTTTCAGATTTTGTGTGGGTTATATCCTTTTCAGTTGAAAATTGTTAATGTCTTCATTCTGTTCCTATTTTGATTTTGACAAGAGTTACTCTAGGATCATATGTAGTTTCTTGGAGGCCAGAATTGCAGCCTTTGGCTTGGCTGGATTTGATTAACAGGATTTGGTTGAGCTGCTCAAGATTCGCCAAGATGCTACTTGTTGGTAAAGAAGTTAAATTTACTTCTAGCGCTAGATGGCTTATTCATTACAGAGGATTTAGAAATGAAAATACAGGATGTTATCTTATTTAATGGTTATCTGGGATTGAGAGAAGTCTGGCGCTGGGAAAATCAAAGCCCTATTTTTGAGGGGAGCCGGCTGGTGTATCATCGTACTATAATATTTTTCTAATTTTTAACGCAAATTTAGATTATGGTTGATGAGCTTGCTGATGGCTCTTATGCCTGGACGGAAGATTGCGCTTGAATATATTCTCTTCATGGATACCCAGCATTCCATCCTAGGGGAAGAGAAGGCATTGGCAGGATGGAAGGCCTATAGTTAATTTTTTTAGTTGCCTTGTGAACAGTGGAGTTAGGATGGGAGATTGAGATACTTCTGCAGTAGGATGCTTTGAAGATGTGTTGGGCTTGTAATACGAAGGAAGAACAAAATAGTGGGTATAATTTGTATGATAATATGTGAAACAAAACCGAGAGAAACATAAATAGAGTTTCACATATAGGAGTGTTGGGTTGTCCCTCCTCTATAAATACATGAACTTATAACTTTATTTTGGGCAAAAATTAAAATTTCTCGGACTTGGTTAGGTGAAAAGAATAAAAACAATATACGACGTTTTTATTCTTTGGTTTTTGGTTTTTGGGTTTTAGAGAAAAATTACTGCTGCAAAAGGAGAAAGAAAATTGTATGGATTGAAGAAATGTGAATATCTTATTTAGATTGACTTGTTTGTCAATGGTAACTTCCCAAATTTTTAATCTGTAATATTCTTCCTTTATTATCTTCTACGATTTTATATCAATTTTGTAGAAAGTACAGTAAATTAATAATATGGAGTTTATTCTTCTGTGGATCTATTCTGTATTAAAATTATGATATCGTCAAATTGATCTGGCCGTTTGCCCATGGTTTCAATTTGATCTTGTTTGGTTAATCCCAATAAGGAGTACTTCACTGCTAGTAGTGAAAGACAGAAAAGAAAACAAGAAGAAAGATCAATCTCACAGATTTTGTTCTACCAAGAGAAACTAATATACATGAGTACAACCACTGCAGTCCAAGCGGGGAGTAGAATTTGCAGGGGAGAAGTGCGAGGAGGCTCAACATTTGGAGTAGAAGCTAGAGGAGGCTGCATTGATGGTGGAGGACCTGAACATTCATCAAATATAGTTAGAAAACCTCGTTATGATCCCTGATAATGTATTCAACTTTTCAAGCAGAGATCTAGCAAACTTACTAGGACAAGTAGACTCTCTAACGAGTTGGGTGGAAATTGAATTGTTTGTGCATCCTGTATAGCTACAGATTGTGCGTTGGCAATCGGATGATGCTGTAACATTGCCAATGACCACATCAGTGCTTGCACCGCACTGCATAGATGGGCACCTATTCCAACTTGATACGGGCACCCCCTGTGATGGCCTGCATTGTAATCTGCAGCCTATCGATGGCGTCAGACGTAGGAACACCAGCGAGAAGAGTAGAACTTGTTTAAAGCTTGTAGTGGCAGTGAATAATCGATCGTGTATGACCATATTCTACTACTTACTCCCAATTGGCCGAGTCGCAGCTGCATTGGACGCAATTGTTGGCGGTGAGAGTGTAGCTGCTATTTGTTATCAGCAAGCCACTGTCCAACGAGCCGTTGCGGATGTTAGACGAACAAGCTGCGAAACACCCCATTGATTCAGTTGAGAAACACTTATCAATCTTAGCTCACCAGCAGTGATCAAATTTCACAGTTTTAAAACTCCATAACCTGGAGTTGTGTATATATATATATATATATATATATATATATATATATATATATATATATATATATATTAAAATCCTCCTGGAATTCCGAAAACTATATAATAAATGTATATATGACCTGCCCGTATTTTTTCTTCCCAAAGCACCCCATTTCATGGCCATCACTACCTTGCCATAATAACATTATTGACCATTCATAAAAAAACTGATGATCTTTATGTGACATCATATCATATTATTCTGAGAAGCAAAAGTTGGTCCCCACAGCACAAATTGCTTCCCAGGTCACAAAACCAAACACTATCCTTCTCCAGAGCTCAAGAGATCAAAGCAAGATCGGTACAAAAACATGTCTAAATTGGAGTTAAAACAAACACTAAAAAGGGCGGCCTGTAGTGGCTTTACTGTCGTCCCAAATGTTAGGCCCTTTGGGGCCTTAAAAGGGTCTTACAATAGGTGATATAAACTTCTCTTAATTCAAAAGCTAGTTAAGAGAATAAGACTTTCTCATTAGCTTATATACTAGTCACTAACACCTTATACGACCGATGTGGGATAAACCTAACAATTCCCCTTCACACATCAGGTGATTCCGAAATCATCATCATTTGACCAACTCTTTTTCATTAAAGGGAATTCATGTTTCATCACCTAGAAAACTCTCAAATTTCATCCCCTTATATTTCATCACCTAAAAAACTCTCACATTTCCATCCCCTTATATTTCATCACTTGGAAAACTCTCACATTTCATCACCTGTAAAACTCACCTTAAATCCTCAGGTGGAAACCTTGAAAAACTCTCATATTTCATCACCTGGAAAACTCCTATTTCCACTTGAAAAACTCTCACATTTCATCACTTGCCCTTTCTACCTGAAAAACTCTCACATTCATCATTTGGAAAACTCCTCTTAAATCATCAGGTGGAACCCATGAAGGAGACTTCTACAATCGGTGTAGGCAAAACCTGAATCCCTTAAATCCTCAGGTGGAACCCTAAAAACTCTCACATTTTGTCACCTGAAAAACTCCCCTTTTCCACCTAAAAAACTCTCGCATTTCATCACTTGCCCTTTCCACCTGAAAAACTCTCATATTTCATCATTTAGAAAACTCTCTTTAAATCATTAGGTAGAACCCATGAACAACTCTCACATTTCATCCTCAGGTGGAAACTTGAAAAACTCTCATATTTCATCACCTGAGAAACTCCTCTTTCCACTTGAAAAACTCTCACATTTCACCACTTGCCCTCTCCACCTAAAAATTCTCACATTTCATCATTTGGAAAACTTGAAAAACTCTCACATTTCATCACTTGACCTTTCCACCTGAAAATTTCTCACATTTTATAATTTGGAAAATTCCTTTTAAATCATCAGGTGGAACCCATGAAGGATACTTCTACAATCGGCGTAAGCAAAACCCGGATCCCTTAAATCCTCAGGTGGAACCCTGAAAAACTCACATTTCATCACCTAGAAAACTTCCTTTTCTACCTGAAAAACTCTCACATTTCATCACTTGTGTTTTTCACATTTCATCACTTGTCATTTCCACTTGCCCTGTCCACATGAAAAACTCTTACATTTCATCATTTGGAAAACTCCCTTTAAATTATCAGGTAAAACCCATGAAAAAACTCTTACATTTCAGCGGAAAACTCCCTTTAAATTATCAAGTAGAACCTATGAAAAAACTCTCACATTTCATCATTTGGAAAACTTCATTTAAATCATCGGTGGAACCCATGAAGGACACTTCCACAATCGGTCATCCAGGAACTTGTTCGGAAATACCGTAATTAAAGGAACATAGGAGTTTGTCGCTAGGTATTTGAGCAAATATGACCGTCCAGTTCCTATAGAGCCTATCACTAAAATACCCCTAAAAGGGGATAGGGCTAAGCGAAGCAAAAATGGTTTTCCATTGTTCAATATCATACAAGTATACACGGTCGAAGCAAGTAATATAATGATAAATTCGAGTATCATTCCCACAGAGAGATGGATTTCCTTAAATTAATTAAAGAAAATAATATTAAGAGAAAAACAAAAACAATTGGCTTAACTAAATATAAATAATAACTTTAAATAAAAGGAAAAGTTAAAATGATAAAACTCGTTCTAAAGTCGAATTTCCCTTAACATCAATTTAATCTTTGTTATATCTTACTTTTATCTTTTATTCCATCATATTGTCATTCTATGAAAATTATATGACATGGTGGCTCCCGCTCCTTCATGCTTCTATTATTTTGCCTCAATTTCTACCTCCGGGTGATAATTGATTAATCAACAAAATAATGCATTAAAAATTGCCTTACAATCAATGGTGTTGTGTATCTCCCTAACCACAACGACAAACAAGTCAAAAGACTCGTTATATGATGAATTATCAATGATTAATCTAATTAATTTCTCCCGAAATCTAATTAAACCTCATGATCTAAGATATAGGCGATCAATCTATTCTTAGCATTCAGATTGTCTTTTACTACACTTCGAAGCCAAGAGATGAGATATGATCAACAACAAATGACCACCCCTTTATATAGAAGTTGAGATACAAGAATTCGAAGAGGGTGTTTACAAATCAACATAGCTTAATTAATTATGATGTCGCTTCAAATTTCCAACTCCTCGACTCCATTGAACACCATAACTTGTAGTCATTGGGTGGGGCCAACTGTCATGACCATTCAATTCCAAAGTTTAATTTATTCATTTTTTCTGCATTGAAACACCAAAATTAAGCATATTTAATAAAATATTAATTAACTCCAAAAAATAAAGTAAAATATCACTTAATTAATAATGTTTATACCTGGGAAGTACAAAATCATATTAAAAACATGGGTAAATATTATATATTTTAAACACTTAACATCCATGAGATGGGAAATGAGAACTATTAGTCCCACACGAGGTTTGTGAATAAGTGATTGTCTGATAATGAGCAAGGAATATTTGTCTTTCTGCTAAATAGGATCTATTGAACTCATAATTCATTAGATACTTTTTATGAATGTAAACTAAGTATCGTAAGTAAATTGATCCCGGTTGTTCAATCATTTGATAATAAGAGTCATTCTTTGATAAATGATCACTATGAGTCAAGACTCAATAGAATTTGATCAATCCTTTTTCTGTCATTAAGGTGGAGAACTGAACTAAGAATTCTCTTTCTTCATCATCAATCAAATCACTGTACGCAACCTAGGATTCGATTTTTTCATCAATCCAACCACCGTTCACATTTTTTTCTTTTTCTTATCAATGAATAGATCTCTTCACTTGTATGACTTAGATGTCTCGTATTTCTCAAAAAAGTGATTCGATTGATGGGATTTGGTATGATACTTATGAAATCAATGATATCGATGAGATTGATATGAAAATATTTCTTTTTAGAACGTATTGATTTGACCCCATAAGCAGGACCACCACCCTATAGTATGTTGTCGTCAGAAGCAGAACTGAGTATTTCTTCCAGAGAATCTCCTAATTGTTCCAAAGCAACTAGAAAGAGATTCTTTAACCAGAAAGAATTCAGTTCAAGTGTAGGATACCTATCTAGAAGTTTTCGCAACTCCATCATATATGATAAAATCATTAAAGATTTGATCTTTTCTAACTCTGTCTGTAAATCACTAGAGGCTCGGGAAACAAAGAGAAGGTATGTACGAATGAGATATCCAGCAACAAGAAGAAGGAAAAGGATTGAATAGAGTAACTCCCGAACATTTGGAGATCTCAGATGTGTCCATATTAATAGAGCGAGTGACTCATTATTTTGATGAATGATTTCTTCGTACAGAAGAAGATTCTGTAAATACTTACTCGACATCTCACTTATCCAAATCCTTTGTGGAAGATCGCCTGCCCTTTTTGCTGAGGAATTGGCCATGATATATCTGATCCATGCATAATATCATGAAAAATAGATACAAATTTTGGACTGTTACTTAGTATTGGCAATGGGTCTGCAAAAGTATCTAAAAGGGTGAAATTTACATATTTGCACCTTGTCGAAGTAAGGAACCATGGCATATATGTTTGGAACAGATTCTATTTTTAGAGATTTGAAAAATCATTATCTCGTTGAAAGTATCTATACATATGCCATTTTTCAATGCATTTCTTTAGAAAAGAGTCTGTTTTTCCTCTTTTCGGATGGGAAATCTTTTTCAGAATAATCAATGTAAGTAAAACCCAGATCCAACCTGGACAATTAGTGTCGGTAAAACCCGAATCCAACCTGGACAATTGGTGTAGGCAAAACCCGGATTTAACCTGGCTCAGATACTTCCACAATGGGTGTACGCAATTGGATCCAATCGAGCCTGTTCGGCCCTATGGGCTCCAAAAGGACTTGCAATAGGTATTAAAGCTAGATCAAAAAATAAGGCTTTTCTATTAACCTATATTATATCACCATCATTGTATACGACCGATGTGGGATAAACCTAACACCGAACTCAGTCGCTATCCCCTCCACCGAGCTCTCCGGTGACACCATGTGAGTGTAGTGCACTATCGGCATGCCACCCACCTCGTCGCAGCTACACGACATCGGTATCCGCAGCTCCTGGCCAACCGTGATCAGGTTCGGGTCTAGGATCTCATTCGCCGCCACGAGCTCTTGGTACGTGACCATCCCGTTGAAGAGAACCCGGGTGATGGCATCCAGACCGTCGCCTGTTCGGACTCGGTAGATGGTCCCGCCGCTGGAGGCGCCGGTGCCAGTGTCGGAGCACTCTCAGGCAATCGCCTTCAGTACCTTTTGAACCACAAGTCTAGACATGCGCTGCATTGCAGTACCCGTAAACCTCCACACTTCTCCGGGTTTGAGGAACTTAAAGGTGGAGTTGTCCGGATCCTTCGGGAACGAAGTGGGTTCTCCCCAGCTCCAGAGCCCGCTCTTCCGAGCACACGCCCTATCTGAAGACATGGCTGCAAGTAACCCTCATCCCATCTCTCACCGAAAATGCGAAAACTATACATATATAGGCCTGGGTTGGGATTTATACAATAGGCCCGAAGGCAACTTGAGCTGGATCTGAAGTTCGAAAACAAACTCGAGGGATCTCATCCTCGAGGGTTATTAATCCGGAAAAAGAATTGTTGGCTAAATGGCCCGAGTTAAGTGGGATCCGATAAAACTCCACTTAACTCGTCCTGCACATGATAAATCAAATACACAATAGAGTAGCGTAAAACAGAGAACGAGTCCTAAACGGACCTAGTAGAAGCTCCAAACGGGTCCACGCGCCTAGACGGCGAGCTCCTACACTGTACCTACACAATCAGGCTAAAAACTAACGCCCTCATGATGAATCACACATCCTATAGCATGCACACACAATCAACACAATCACGCATCAACCATCACACATCAACCTATATCAATTCTAGCAAGTCTACTTAGGATAGTTTGCATTAGATCATGATCATTACCTAGTTACCCTAATTAGTTTCTTAGTCTCCATTTTTTAACACCACTCAATCAAATAAATTTCATATTTTATCCTTAATCAAATCTACATTTATATATATTATTATAACACACAATTCACCAATCCTAGCATGCAATTCTAATAAGCAATACTTTCAAATAATCAAGTTAAAATAAATCATACCTCGCGTCGTCGAAAATCGGTGACGGTTAGGGTTTCCGTTTCGTGGCTCGAAACTTGAATTCGGCACCTAGTGGCGTCCGAAGTCCGATCAGATTGGATCGGGTGCGTTCGGCGGATGATCCGGCAAATTTCCCACGAATCCAATTTTTGCGGCGGTTCCGGCAGTTTTCCGGCGAGTGTCGGCGGTTTTCGACGGATTCTGGCAGTTTTCCGGCGATGATTCGGGACGGGGCAATCAAGGGGTCTATCAGCACCAGCTCGACGAGCTTGGTCCAATGGTGGTGTCAAACAGGGTAGCTGAGGCGGCGATGGCCATCGACGGCGACGTCGAAAATGGGTGGCGACGGCGGCGGCGTGCTCCGATCGGGGCTGCGGCCGGCCTCGATGGCGGTCGGGATGATGGGGCAAACGTTGGCGACGGCGAGAGGGTGGTCGTCGGGGTCACAGCGGCGGTGGAGCGGCCCGGACGGCGGTGAATCGACCGAGGGAGCGCGTCGCGGGTTGTGGGGCAATTCTTGCGTCGTGGCGGCGAGACAGTGGCCAGGTTGGGTCGTGGCGGCACGACGACTGCACGGCGGGGCAAGCCGGCGTTGATCGGCGGCTGTACGACGTCGGCGGTGGCGGTGACGAGCACGAGGGGTGGCGGCGGCTAGGGTTTTGGAAGGGGAAGTGTCGGGAATGGAGAAAATATATTTCAGTGGCAGTTTCGTAATTAAGTATTGACTCGATTCCTACTCGAGTCAAAATAATAACTAGTTCGTAATAAATTCTAAAAAATTCTAGAAAAATATGGAAAAATCCCATAAAATTAAACAAACACATCAACATCCAAATGACATGCTCTATAACTAATAACCCACCCGAATATAATCCAACGCGTCCTAATGCGTTATTCGGCCTAAAACTATTCTGTGATAAAATAAAAATAACAATCAATACTACATACCTCCATGTACTTGATAACCCATTTTTCATCATCTTTCAGGCGTTATCATCGTACATTTGAGCATACATGACCCTCATTGCTCATAACTCACAGCTGGCCTCAACTCAGCTCGCGGTCCATGAAGCTGACTCGACTCAAACCAACGGTTGAACCGACTGGTTCACCCCCGTAAAACTTTGACTCAAGTCATGGGTTTTACAGTGGGGCTGGCTGGGGAGGCGGGGCGCGACGGGCACAGGGTGTAACACCCCAATCCGGTTTACTCTCAACCCGGACCAGAACTGTTACAAAGGATCGAACTACTCGTAAACCGATTATGTTGGCTGACCCAAAACCTAAACGGCTACGACATAACCCTCTCGACGTCTCAAGATGGAGCACGCCGCTAATGCGCAAACAATATATGAATGAGATGCAAAACCCTAACAGGATACTACGTGAATGTCATGATAATCACCGCACACCAAAATAATTAAAACAGCAATAAAATTCATAAAATCTAGAATAAAACGGACAGAGCCTCCCCTAAAAGTGCAATAAGGGGATGACCTGTTAAAATACAGCACAATATGTATATATAAAACAACAATTTATATCACACTAGACTTCAAATCAACTACACATATCGTAATTGGCATCTAGCCCACCTGCAATTCATGTTCATCGTGTTTTTGTTCATTTCAACTCAACATAGCTGATCATCCTGGACATTGGAACTTTTCCAAAACATTTCTAAGAAAATTCATACATCTCTAAGCAAGATCTACAAGTCTCTTAGCTCATGCATATGTACACAACATGTATATCACAAGCATCATTCAACCCACATCATATCTTACGCAAAAGTCGGCGCGGCGCTAGGTATGCGTGTGCAATGCAAGTGCTACTCTTTCATCGAGGCCGGCATACACCAATCATCATCCTCACCTACATATAGTAGAAAAACGTCAGCAACGGGTGTCACTGGTCCGGAAATAACTATTATCAAACTGGAACATGAGAGCAAACTCTCATGGAAAACAAACAATCATATATCTTCCTCAAGAACTCTCATAAGGGCAACTACAAAGGAGCCGTCGAGCAGCTGACTCAACAGCATCCTGATCTAGCTGGTACTATGCCGCTCTCGGCACTTCTTTTCAGTACTTCACGTAAATTTCATCCTAAGCCCTCTCCGAACCTCCATATTACTCCTGGCCTTGAGCACGTAGACCGAGCACTCTCAGGCAGTCGCCTTTAGTACCCTTTGAACCACAAGTCTGGACATGCGCTGTACTAAACAGTACCCATAAACCTCCACGTCCTCCGGGTGTGAGGAACTCAAACACGGAGTTGTCAGGATCCCTCAGGAATGGAACAGTCCACTGGCACTAATCCAGAGCCCGCTTTGACTGGCACGACATCCGCTCATGGTACGTGCAGTCGACTCATCTTCTCTTGTCTCACTGAAAACTCGATAAAACTATTTATAGGGCTGGGTCGGGATTTATTATAATAGGCCCGGAGGCAACTTGAGGTAGATCTTATTTTCGAAAACAAACTCGAGGGATCTCATCCTCGAGGGTTATTAATTCCGAAAAACATCGACCAGGTGACCCGTGTTAGGTGGGGTCCAATAAATCATCCACCTGACACGTCCTACAATCAATAAATCAAATCATCGATAGAATAGAGCGATAAAACCTGAGAAGCGTGTCCTAACGGACCTGTTAGAAGCTCCAAGCGCAGTCTCATGCCTAGACGGCGAGCTCCTGCAACGAACCTACATGAACATAACTATTTACTAACGCACATACATATATGATGCACGCCTATATAACTAATATATCCACATGCATACAAATATCTAATCAAACATGACAATCATCTCGACAATTACCCTACATCTCTAATTGTCAAGCAAGTTAATAATTTTATCATTTCATATGTTACTTATTACCTAGCACTTTTAATTCCAATTTCAAAGCATACCTATTCTAATTAGGTGACAATGGTTTAATCAATTTAATCTGTTTAACTTAATGCTAGCATGCAAAACCTAATTCATTCAAATTTATAAATTAACTAGTTAACAAGCATTTAATTAACTATTCAATGGTTTACTAACAATTTCATTACTAAGCATTCACATCATACAACACAATTTACGCTAAACATCACATGTTTATCATAATCACGATTAATTAAACAAAAATCATGAAGTTAATAAAATTAATTCTAATATGCTACTATGACCACAACATGTATGCAATAATTCAAAAAAAAGGGAAGAACCACCTCGCGATCGGCGCTGAAATCGGTGCCGACGGACGAAGGCGGTGAAGGTGAGTCGGCGGTTTTCCGGCAGCTCCGGTGGTTTTCCGGTGACTGCTTCGGCGAGGCAATCGGAGGTAGGGGTTAGCACCGTCTCGGTGAGCTGAACCCAATGGTGGTGACGACGAGGGAAGCCGCGGCGGCGATGGCCACCAACGGCGGCGTCGAGTGCGGCCAGGGCGGTCGGCCGCTCCGATCAGACCCACGACCGGCCTCGACGGCGGCGCTAAACAGGGGGAAAGGTAGGGGAGGTCAATGGGAGAAGCTCTGACGTCATGGCGGACGGCGGAATCGTGTCGGGATCGGCGGGAAATCAAGGGCGATTTTCGGCGTTGCGACGGCCGGACGGTGGCCGGGCATGGTCGAGGCGGCAAGGAGACGGCACGGTCGGGCTGGGCGGTGTCGATCGGCGGCGAGGTGGCGTCGACGGTGGTGGCAAAATCTCAGGGCGGCAGCGGTGATGAAAGTGTCGGGGTTTGGGGAGGAAGATGAGGAGTATAGGGCGATGGCAAAGTTGTAAATAAGACTTGACTCGACACGGGCTCGAGTCAAGAATGATAACGGACTCGGAATAAATCCTAGAAAAATCCAGAAAAATTGGGAAAAATCCCATAAAATCAAACAAAATATCACAACATCCAAATGACATGTCGTATAACTAATAACCCACCAGAATACCATCTAACGCGTCCTAATGCGTTATTCGGCCTAAACTAATTCTATGGTCACAACATAAAAATAAAATAAAATCATCAACTGTATACTCTCATATTTACTGATAACTCAGTCTGCTGATGCGTATCTGACGCTATCATCGATACTTGGGTATACATAAACCCTCATAGCACGTGCGCACGGTCGGCCTCGGCCCCGCACACGTGTTCTGAAAGCTGAACCGACTCAAACTACAGTCAAACCAACCGGCTAACGACTATAAAACCCTGACTCGAGTCGTGGGTTTAACACAGGGCGGGGCGGGACCGGCAGGGCGGGGCGGGCGGCGGGGTGGGTTTGGGGGGAGGGGGCGTGACGGCAGTGGCGGCGGTGGCGACAAGGAAGGAGGGCGAATGCAGGAGAGAACGGGCGAAGGGGAAAGAAATACCTGTGATGGCATTCTCATAATTAAAATTTGACTTGTATCCAACTCGAGTAAAAAATAATAACTAATTCTAAATAATTCAAAAAAATCTTAAAAAATATTATAAAATATTATAAAATATAATGCACACAATAATATCAAAATGACATCAATATCTAATTTTTGTATATTTATGTTATGAGTTGTCAAATTATTATATACGACTGATTCAGACCAATTCAACTAGACCGATTACTATCCGATTTAAGCCGATTTTGACTCCGATTCTGACTTCCTCGAAAATCGATTCCCATTCCCATTCCAATTTTTGCAACCATGCAGGGGAAGGGGATGCGGGCGGTGGAGTTGGCAGGGAAGGGGTGGGATGGCTGGGTGGAGGCGGGCAGGTTGTTGGAGGCGACGAGGGAGAGGTTGGAGGGGAGGGTGAAGAGGGAGGCGACAACGGCGACGGGGAGGGTGAAGCCGAGGGTGAAGAGGGAGGCACTAGTGAGGTTGGCGACAGGCAACTTGGGGATGGGGGAGGCGACTTGGGGAGAACGGGGAGGGTGAAGAGGGAGGCGATGGGCGGAACGTAGCCGGCCATGGCGAAGAAGGTGGCTAGAGCGCTGCAGGTGAAGTTGGTGGCGGCTTTGGCGGCGAGGAGGAGGAGGAGCTCCGGCAACACGCAGGCCATCTTCATGATCATCTTCGTCGTCTTTGATAGGCTATGAAATATCTTTGGGTGTGTGTTAATGTTGGGAAGGATATATGTATTATAGCTTTGCTTTTGGCCGTCATCGTCTTCGCACTTTTCGTTTTTAGACTTTTCAAATTAGAGGCTAAGAGCTTATTATTATGAATGAATGCTAAATTTGAGTTGAATGGTTCTCCCCAAGTGCGTTTAATGGAATTTATTTACATTAATTTTTTTCTTACAAAAATTAAAGTATTTAAATTATGCTAAGTAAAAATAATGTTGTCTAAAATTAATTTTTATTATCGAATGCCTAGATTATTATAAAAAAGTTGCATGAAACGAAGGCGCTAGTGAGGTTTAAAAAAGATATGAATGCTGCATTGAGGCTTAATAGAAAAATAGGAAAGTTATTCTGCTCCGGGCGCAGAAAATGTTTTTGGCGCACCTGTAGCGTCGGGGCCGTCCGATTACAAGACGGCCTAGATCTATAAAAAAATTTTGATCTGGGCCGTCCGATTACAAGGACGGCCGAGATCACATTTTAAAGAAAGCAGATTTGGGCCATCTTTGTAATCAAACGACCCAGATGCGCGGGGTGTAGAAAATTTTTTCTGCGCCCGGCATAAAATAACCAATCTTATAGAAAAACTATGGTACCCTGCGAGAGCTAGCCAGTGGAATATTATAATATCTGTTCAACGTTTGAAATGTTTTATTTTTACGTTGTTGAGGCTTGTGATTAAGTATGGGATGAAGGCAACGGAAGTGATTTGAAAAATCAAAGCTGGTCAAAAGAGGAACAAATTGAAATTGGAATTTTTGATGCATTGGTCTGATTTAACACTTCCTTCCAATCTGATTCAACTATGGTGGAAACTTGTAGAATTTAAGATCTGAAGTCTGAGTCAATTCACACTTTCACGTTATGTTGTATTGAGGTATGAATCATGGAAGCTCCATTAATCCGGATCCCTATCCAATCATATTGAATTGGTTCAATTACTATAGTTTTTTTTTGTTTTTTACTGAGCTAGTTACTGCTGATTCATTAAATAGATAATCATATATATCACCAGTTCATGATGATGGACACAGTATCTCTTGTTAATTGGTTTTATCATATCTCAAGTGCTTAATAAAGAAACTCTTTGGCTTGACGACCCCTGCGAACACCCCAACAATCTCGATCGTTTTGGTTGATAATTGTGTGGAATGGTGTAATAAGATCCATGAACTCGACCCCAGCTTCAGTTAAGGTGGAAGGAGAAGAGGATTGGAAGTAATAGTGTTAAGCTTTGATCGAGAAGCCGTCAATGATGGAAAACTAAGCAACCATCTTACTGAAACAAACTGACATAAAAATAACTGGAAATATTTTAGAGACTTTAAAATAAATATTCTTGGAGTCTACAACTGATTCAGGCCCGGTATACTATCCTGATGATTGTTTGAGAGTGCCTTCTGCTTTATTTTATAGCAAATGTAACTTTGGCAATAAATTTGTTCTATTTTAAACTATCAGTTCAAGAATAACTACTTGCTGGTTTTGAGCTGTTAACTGAATAATTTCTCCTAACTCTGCATCAAAAAACTGTCATTATCTTTCTTTTCCTTTTTTTTTGTTGGTATGTTGTTGCAAGTTGAAATGTAAGAATGTTGGTTTGATTTGGCTCGATCGGGTGTGGATGACCTAATATGATGGATGCGTGGCAAAGGCCAATACATGAAGCATGCATGTGAGAGCAGTAGTTGAAGCTTGAAAAGAAAAAAACAAATGAAAGCGTAAGCACTGGTTGTTGTTTAAATTGCGAAATACCCTGCCTATCTATCAGTTGATAAGGTTCTCCCCAATGACCTTGTATTATAACTATAAAGATATACATGATTGAGTCAAATTCAAATTTCTAAACACCGGTGTTGTGTATATTGGCCTCTCCACCAATGTATACTACTTGAGTGGGGTGCCAGGTCTGACTGTTGCATGATTTGGAAATGTTATTCCATATAAGCGTCCAACGGGAGGTTTTTCAACCTAGGCTGCCTGCTATGTGCAAGGATTGTTTAGTACAGCGATGTGGGTGTTCCGACCACTGATGAGGTATGTGATCACGTTTAATGCACTTGGTCGGTTCTTACAATTTGGGAATTAGACGCTATCATCCTGATGGTCAACTCTGCCATTATAGTACGACGGACCCGAGCAAATTTCTTTTTAAGTCTGCGCTTTGAATTCGTCGTGAATGAATCTGGTGATAAGAGTGAACTTTGAACTGGGTGGTCAAGTTTCCGAGTAGACATGTCCAAAAGCATTTGAACGAGTGGCATGGAAGGAGTTCGTCTGTGCTTCTGTGGAAGTTTAAAAGGTGCCAAACCACCATTTTCTATACAAAGATTTATTTGGAATGGAAATTCTTTAAATGTAAGTTCATCTACTAATTAATCTCTTACCTGCTTTGGTACATGCCCCTGGCGATAGAAATTGGAGGAGTTTCTTTATCAGCATGTTTAATAGTCTGGGTGGTCTTAGCTGGCTTCTTTGACAAATGGATTTTACAATCCTTTGTGACCGTCTCTTCAACTTATTTGGGAGGAGAGTGATTTGATAATCGGTAAATTTGTTGCCACTATATTTGCCCTGGTCTCCGTTCGCGTATAGAAGAAGGTAGATCACCTACCCAAAAGTCTTGATCTTGTTACAAAACCCTCAATTATGGGAGACAATCTTATTTTGGAAGCCATGGATACAGTCAACTCTGCACGCTCTTTCTTATACATTTTCCGTCCCTAAATTTCTACTTTGATAAAAAAAATCTTTCCACAGCATGGTTTTTAGGTGTTGACAAGCATTTGGATGTTGACCCATCAACAAATCAGATAAAACCAAGCAAATCCATTACAAAAGGTCACCATTAAGCTGCCAAGTGGGTTTGTCTTCTGATTGTTATTGTAATGTTCTTGTTGAAACTTGGAAGATCAAATGGTTTTTTTAATCACTTACGGGAGAAAACAATATTTGAATTTTTCAAATCAAAACCAATGAGCTGTCAAAGCAATCTCTAATCCTTTTAGCTCTTGCAAGCATATAAAATGGAGAAGAAGACGAATACTTACATTACATATTCTAATATGATAGTTTATTTTTTTAACTTGCACTTGCATTTCTATGGAGTCATTTTATAAACTCTTGGCAAAGTTTTAAATCATATATAAAAAGAAATGAGATAGAAGTAAGAAAAGTAAATGAATAAAGCAAGAGAGGGAGCCTCAACAGAAGCCAATAAGGCCCACAGTTGCTTGAAGTTTTTGTCTTGAAACCGAAATCTGGACAGACATGTCTGCAAGAGAGGAGATCTTCTGTGCCATGGTTGAATTTTGCTAATTGCCTGACAAGAAGGAGGGATAAGGTAGCAGTAAAGAAACCAATACAAGACTCCCCACTGCGAAGAGGCTTTTCAGAGGTGGTAAGGACTGGGTTCTAAGGATAGGGAGAGCCAAAAGAAACACCTTTTCTAACCCACCTGGAAAGAGCCTTGTTTTTGCTTTTGAGTCATTTCCTTAGCCAGGAGTCTTCCTCCCTATATACAAGAGCTGCCCCTGAAATCCATTGCTTGACCTGACTATGCATGCGTCGTGATCCTGCTCCCTCGAATGGTGCTCTCTCTTTTTCTTCAACTATCTACCCTTTTTTTGTCGACGTTAACTGCTACTCTCATCTTGGTCTTTCTTGTCGATGTTTAAGTCTACTTGTCATGGCAGTAACTTCGAAGGTGGAGATGAACTAATGTTCAGCTCTTGCGTGGCGACTGGTAGAGTAGAGGAAACCGGTATATTGGATTCGGGAGCTCCAGCACAGCATATTGCATATGGGCTTCTAAATGGAATGGCTTCATCCACCAATTTCAGCTTGTTGTCTTCTTAATCCTCACCTTCCTTTTCTTGCATGTTCATTTATATATGAACTATATTTTTTCGTTTAGTCAATATGCTGATGCGTAGTCATCTTTTGGGTCATCCAACAGTGATCACCATGGAACTGCTTTCCAGTTTCGGGAGTTGGAGGAAGCTCTTGTGCCAAAGTTCCTACAAGGAGATGGAGTTCGTCATGATGAGATGGGTAAATGTATGAATCAATCCACGCCTCTAGTTAAACAATTAGGCCAAAGTCTTGTTTGAACTTTTTTTTGCTGCTTCTAATCTGCTTGAACCGTTTGATGCTCTTCCATTTTGTTTGTAGCTCAATTCCCAAACCGGGCTCCTACTCTGGAAATGTTCCCATCATGGCCGATGAGATATCAGCAAATTACACCCAAGGTTACTCTGATTTTAGTTGCTTCCTTACAAGTACTCATACTCTGATTTTTCATCAAGATTTGATTTGGAATTTTTGGCTTTTTGTCACAGGGTAGTTCTCAGTCGGCAGATAGTACTGATACGGGATCAGCTCAGAACACGGTGTCTTGTAAAGCCGATACGCATTTGGAGCCAGAATCTCCCATCAGCAAGAAGGGGTCAGATCAATCCACTTCGCGGAGGACAGAGATGGCAACCGATGTTTCCAGGGTAGGACCACCGAATCCACATCCTGTAACCCAAACAATTTACATCGGTATGATTAGAATCACCCCTAAAGCAGCAACCATGCATTTACTTTTCAATGATTAATGTTAAAGTGGTCATAACAGAAGCCTACAATTCGAAAAGGTTTTGGGGCAACTTCCACTGAACAAGATGCTAATTAGCTGCTCTTCATCGTATATTGATGGAACAAAGGCTTTCCTACTAATTTTATGCAAGCCTTATTGTACCTGTAATATGTAAGACATAAACTTGACTTATTCCTATGTTTTCCTTGCAAAATGGCAGAGAAAGGGTGCTGATGGATTCAAGATACAAGACCCCAAGGTGTGTTGATGAATAATAGTGTTTCAATAAGTTCTTGTGCTTTTATCTCATTTTTATAATTACTATTCACGAAAAATCATTAATCCATAGCAATAATAGCTTGTTAAGCAAGAATTTCCACTTCCTACCACTGCTGTGCAGACTTTGCGACGTTTAGCTCAAAATAGAGAGGCTGCAAAGAAGAGCAGGTTGAAGAAAAAGGTAGGACTGAAACGATTTTTACAAGCAACAGCAGTAAAATAGCAAAGAATCAGAGCAACCCATTTCATCATTTTGAGAATCTACCGCGCAGGCATACGTGCAGCAGCTGGAAACCAGTAGGGTAAAGCTTGCTCAGATAGAACAAGATCTTCAGAGAGCCAAATCCCAGGTTCTATTCAAAATAACAATTTACCACGAAGAAATTATATCTTTAGTTTCTTAGGAAGGTGGCATTAAGTTTTGAATTAACAGGGACTCTTCATAGGAGGAGGTGGAGCAGGGTCCAACGTCACCTCTGGTAAGTCCCTTTAGGCTGGTCATGGAACTTGTTCGGAAATTCGTAATAAAAAAAACAAGAACAAATGACAAATAGGTGTTGGATGGGGTAATGTAGGAGCTGCCATGTTTGACATGGAGTACGCGAGATGGCAGGAAGATAACAATCGGCACATGACGGAGTTGCGTGGGGGCTTGCACGCTCACTTGTCAGATACCAACCTCCGGGCCATAGTCGACGGCTGCCTCGCCCACTACGACGACCTCTTCCGACTCAAGGCCGCGGTGGCCAACGCCGACGTCTTCCACCTCCTCACTGGAGTCTGGACGTCCCCTGCTGAGCGCTGCTTCCTCTGGATGGGCGGGTTCCGCCCGTCCGAGCTCGTCAAGGTCTTCCTCATCGTGTGGCCCATAATTCTTTTTTGCGCTCGTCTTACTTAATTATTATGCCTTGACTAGATTATTGTAGCTCAAAATTTCATGTCGAGTAATGTCTTGCGTTAAGATATTGGTGCCACAATTGGACCCGTTGACGGAGCAGCAAGTCATAGGCATTTGCGGCCTGCAACAGTCGTCGCAGCAGGCGGAGGAGGCGCTCTCCCAGGGTTTCGAGCAGCTGCAGCAATCTCTCGCTGATACGGTGGCCGATGGGTCTGTTGGTGAAGGAGGAGCTCACGTAGGCGACTACATGAACCAGATGGTTCTTGCCTTGGGAAAGCTCTCCAACCTCGAAGGTTTCGTCAGACAGGTCTCGCTTCACTCTCACGCCACTATTATAAAGACTGATTGATAAGCGTGCTTAACTTGTCAAAATATGACTGTTGTTGGATGAGTTGATTTGGTAGGCGTCGAGTCCCAGTCCAAGTCGATTAGGAATACAATATCAAAACTCAAAATTTAGTTAACCGGCAAATATCTGTTGTCTCTTTCCTAAGCAAACCATAAAGAAACTGCTTGAATCGAAGTCCCCTTCAGAACGTCAACAGTAGGTGCCCCGATAATGTACGCCATGAACATTAACAATGAGGTTAGCAGTTGAAGTCAAGGCCGAAGACCCAACTACCATCTCCATGCCCCATGCGACCATGCCTCCTGTGCATATATTGATGTTGATTTCTTGCTTACCCATCAGTAGAACTGCTGGTTCTCTTAGTTTAATCACTCTTTCTTCCTGATTAATTTGTGGTTTATGACTTAGTCGAATGTCGTTCTGTGTCTTCGAGGGATCGTGCCATTAGTGATTGATATATAGAGGCATGCACGAAAGTCGCAAGTATCCATCATTTTCTTTGTGGGCATGGATATTAAAATGGAATTGTCGATTCTGAATTTGTCTTCATGGTATTTAATTAATCTTCTTCAATCACGGAAGAGATAGATCAACTTGAACAGATTTTTTATTTTCATGCAAATAATTGTAGGCTGATAACTTGAGGCAGCAGACTTTACACCAGATGCGGCAGATCTTGACCGTCCGACAAGCAGCTCGTTGCTTTCTGGCCATTGGAGATTACCACAGCAGATTGCGTGCTTTGAGCTCATTATGGGCATCTCGGCCCCTAGAGTAAGTTCTTGTCTGCCACGGCGACAATATTGTTCTTCCATCTTCACGTGATATTATATGTATTCATTTTCGACCAAGAGATCAACTGATGCGATGTTTTGGAATTCTGGATGTTAATTATATAGGAGCATGACCCCAGAGGAGAGCTGTGGCCATACCGCAACAGGTGCAACCACATCGGATTTACAAGTTAATCTTTCTCCACATAGCCATCATATTGCTTCTCTGTGATTAGCATATCCCAAAACCAACAACAGTTTTGGAGGCATTTGCCACTTAATTATGATCTCCAGGAAGGAATGGAGATACCATCAAAAGTTCCATACAATCTTGTTTCGAATCTGGCTGCCATGAAAAAGAGAAGGTGCAAAAGCAAGTAGCAAGTGGGTGGGGGGAGGGGTACAGTGCAGATAATTTGTGTAGATTGTTGTAAAGAAAATGTATTTTTAGTGTACAAAGAACGAGGGAGATCATGAATAGAAGCTTTTCTTTTTTACTTTGCAATCTTTGGGTCAAGATTCGATTGCTACTTGCGACTTTGCATGGCTTACAATGGACAAGGAGTAAGTGGTTCTGTATATTCTTATGAATAGGTAACGACGTTGTATGGAGATTTAAAATATAGACAACCGACTCCATTGCTTTTCTTTTGTCTAATCTGGCTATACCCATTTGGTTGGCGATGGGACATCTCCCATCAACATTATCAATCTCTACTATATTAATCTACTCGTAAATATGGGTAAAGTTTGACAGCAACAATAATTTAAAAACAAACTCTGGTATAAAAAGTTTTGGGCGCGGATATGCTACGAAAACTTGTCCCTAATATATCTTCCGGCAAAACTTACTGATATCTTTAAAATTTGTTCTATGTGACTATCTGTGTGAAAAGTTTGCTAGAACAGAGAATTATTTTCTGTTACGATAATCATAAGCCCAATATTCATCTTTAATAAAAGCATTATAGGGTTTATCTCACATTTGCTGTTAATTTCGTTAATGATTTATATATAAGTTAATAAAAAAATCTTATTCATTTAACTACATTTTAAATTAAATAAGGCATGTTACACCTATTGAAGATTATTTTTGGTTGCTACAAGGCCTTTTTAGAGGCCCAAAGGGCCCAATAATAATGGAGCTAGGTGAGATTTTATTGTTTAGAGAGCTTCTCAAGTGATTAATATATAGGTTCTAGGTAATAAAAAGGAAAGAATAAAAAGATTATAAAGTGATGATAAGTGGGTTTAAGTGATGAAGGGGAGAGAGTTTGTCAGGTAATAATATATGAGTTTCAAGTGGTAAATAGGAGGTTTCAAGTGACGAAGGAGAAAGAGTTTGACAAATGATGATATATAGGTTTCAGGTAATAAATAAACGATTGATAGACGATGATAGTTTCAGAGTCATCTAATATGTGAAGAGAGATTATTAGGTTTATTTCACATCAGTCATATATATATTATTAGTAACTTGTATATAAGATAATGAAAAATTTTATTCCTTCAATTTGTTTTTCGATTAAGAGAAATTTATAATACCTATTGTAAGTCCCTTGTGGGCCCAACCCAACAAGCTTAGATAAATATTCGAATCTTCATCCTCGATTGTTCTCGGGATATATCATAGCCGCCGTAATGCCAAGCGTATCAAAGCCTGTAGACCGAAGAGTCGTCTATACATTAAACTACACTGCCGACAATCTATTTTAATTGGTGCAGTGATAATATTCCCCATCTTGGGTAGGGAAATAGCTCGTTTTCCATGGGTTTCATGCAATCGTCAATCTATAATATAAAATCCTTGCTCTTAGTTTTTTTCTACTTGGTTAAGAAAGTTGGCGGACTGTCATGAGGAATCCTTAAGTACCCCAAATCCGGTCGTAGCATACTGCAAGGACCTGTGAACAACATCCCCAAGGTTATGATCGAACTCTACTTATACTAGACTCTTGCACCTCCCTTGTACATCGCTTGGAGGAACCAATTTCTTTGTTCAAAACATTTGACATATTTTAGTTTCTACCTCCCTCCCCTGTCCATCAGAGTTGGTTGGGGATGCCAATTTTATTTGTTTGTTTTGGTTTGTTTTCGTGAAAGCGGCAGACGATGTTGTTTACTGCCTGCCATTGTTTTAATATTAGCACCTGCTGCACCTCTATCTAAGCATGGACTTGAACTCGCTAATCATAATCATATATGCAATTTGCTCAATCATATAATAAATGAGTTGGGGTCCTATAAATTGAATCGGCATCTATTCACAAGTCCTTTCCAATCTTTTCTGTCGGTGGTGTGATCTAAAAAACTAGAGCCGGCAGGTGAACTCGGATATAAACAGAGCATGATTTCCTTCCCCTTTGTCTCTTTTTCTTTGTCTTTGTTGATTCAAGAAAACGTTGCTCGTGTGAAGAATGCGAGCTCAAAGGCGTGGTACCATGGGAAACAGGTGTACACAATTTTGTAATAAATGGTGGGAGTAGATTGCGATGCATTACGGCTTACATAATTCCCAGAAATTAAAACATGCACAAAAATATATTAGCAAGAACTCAATTCATTACATGGCAAAGATTTATGAATGCGTGAGGGAGTCGGAGATAAGCTTTTGTTGTTTCTAAAATTGTTAAATCTTCTTGCAAGACAATATAATGTTGATTTGGACTGTGGGATATAGTGGTAGCAACCTAACAGATATGGAGAAAAATGGTTTTCAAATAATTTCGTCTACTGATCAGTAATTCCGTTTACAGACGTAGATTGTCTGAAAAGAATAAATTAACTTACAAGAACAATTCTCAATGACAAAATGCACAACCGTGCTACCATCAGTTTGTGGAAGAAGTAGACATAATAACAGTACTAACATCCAGTTCTTTTCTAATGGGGGATAGGCGGTTCTTGGACCATTCTTCCAATGTTCTCCGGTGAAGGGCATTCAAGTGAATACAAGGTCTTTTTTCTTTGATTATTTTCTCTGCATGTTTCCAGTCTTCGGCAATGCCAAATGCAACAAGAAGAGCACACATAACAGTCACACTACGCCCATGGCCTGCATGAAAGTTTCCCTTCAGATTATCTCGCAATAATAAAAGCGCAATTAAAGAAAAGCAACAGTGCGGTTTATGCCTCTTGACGAGGGTATCTAGCAGCTATCGCAGTGCCATTGTTCATGAATGCCATCACTTGAGCGTAGAAGCACCAAAATAGAATGCTTATTGAATTACAATTCTTTTAAAATGATCAAGTAAATAGACACAGGATATTTTATTTTCAATATGATGCTGAATAGACAGTTTCATGCATATTTATAGTTTGCAAAAAAAAAAGAAAGAAAAGAAAGTAAACTTGACCAATCTACAAGACAGTGTAAGTACACCGCATTTCAGATACTTACCTCTTCTTATGACAATGAAACTTTAGGAGACCAACATTAGTATCAACAGTGAATCTAGAAACTTCCAAACGTAATAGAAGAAATGAGACTCTCTGCTGAACATGCTAATCGTTATAGATGAAGGCTTTGGCCCTCATTTCAGCTAAGAACAAAAATACCGCACAAAACAGCTCAACGTTAACATACTATTCGCATCACCTAGCCATTGAGCCACTAGGAGTTGGGTATGAACTTGAGTTTTCTTACAAGTTAAATGACCCACAAATGTCATATAACAGGAGCTAGCTCTCCTTATTTGATTGCAAAACTAGCCAGTTTATATACTCTGTTGTGAAATGCCACAAGCTCCGGAGTTAAAAGCCATCACACCATTTGTTTGTAGGATTTTACTTGAAACTTGTGCAGTACTTTGAAATTTATTCTACACTTAACTCGCAAGTGTAACTGTAACATAATCAAATAGATGGACCTTGACAAGATGTGAAACGATTCTACCTAGTTGAATGAGTATTGAGGTTGATTGATTGGTCCTTCATGTAAACTAAGGAGAAAATTGCAAAGGATGATGCACAACTGCGCATGCTTGATGATCTTTTCAAGGGAAAAAGAAGATAAGCTTTAAAAAAAAATCTTTTTACTCGGTGATTAGCTTCATTGATTGTCTACTTTTTGAGCATGTGCAAAAACCATGGAAGTTCAGTTACACAACCTAAATTTGGGAATTTAAGTGCATTAATGAAAATGTTAAGAATTGTTATTTTAACAGGAGAATGACTGTACAAACAGCCATCGTGGCTCAAGACACAAATTAGCTTTTTAAAACATAAAACACTATTGACATTGTAATACAGTACTTCAGTTAAAATAAAATAGATATAGTTTCAATTGACCAAGCAAAAATATCTAACAAGACAATAAGCTTGCAAACAAACTTTATTGTGCATTTGTAACAATAAAAATCAATCATGAAAAGGAGAGAGGAGTTAAAAAGTGAATATATGATCTCAAAACAAAATTGAAAGATATGTTAGCCTTCCACTGTTGGATTGCAAAATTCACTATTTCGCCCATAAATTCATCAAATTTAACGATAGAGTATTAGCAATTGTACAAGTAAAGAGTGTTCCGCATCACAAAGAAAAAAAGTATAAACCACAATACCTATTTTGCCCGAAATTTCATTGAACTTACGAATAAAAGATTAGCATTGATACATGTACGGGGTGCTTCGTATATTAAAAAAAAGTGTAACCACCTAGCATAGAGAGTTATGGTTACTTGAGATTATGCTTACTTGAGAGGCAGAGAGACTCCGAATTCCATGCGGCCTAAGATGGCCTAACACATAAATTATTAATCCTCATGGAACTGATGTAAGTACAAACATGAAATGATACTAAAATTCAATTCCAATAGAAAAATTAATTTCATCTTTGAACCGTAACAAGCATTTCAAACACAAAAATGAAAATAAAAGGGCATACTCCACCTACCACACAGACTTCTACTTCCATGTGAACAGAAAAATTGATCTTTGACGAGCATATCAAAGTGGCAAGTAACAATCAACCACAATGTATGTAAATAAAACATTGGCAAACATCACACCAACCAAAAACCGCAACAAATAGCAACTATCGAAATAAAAAAACTACGTCCACCCGTTCATATTCATAATAAGCCGAATAAGAGAAAGAGAAGAGAGACGCACCAAAAGCACAATGCACAAAGACCGGCTTCTTATGCGACCGCTTCCCCGCTGCCCAGCGGACGGCGAGCTCAATCTCCCCGGGCGACGGCGCCCTCGTATCCCAAGTGGGCAAGCACAAATACCCACTCCCGCCCAACCCCGACCTCCTCGGGAGCTCGCAGGTGCAATCCACGACGGCGGGGTCCCCGGGCGGCAGGCGGTCGAGGTGGGAGGGCCAGCCGCCGACGTAGAGGCCCGGCGCGACCTCGTCGAAGGCGGCCTCGGGGCGGAGGCGGAGGCGGCGGCGGATGACGACGAAGAGGCGGACAAATAGGAGGAAGGGGGAGAAGAGAAGGAGGGACCAGAGGGGGAAGGAGCCGTCGGAGGACTTGGATAGGAGGAGCGGGAGGTTGAGGGCCGGGTGGGAGGCGGCGGCGACGAGTAGGGAAACGAGGGAGGCGTGTAGGAAGGGTAGGGAGAGGAGGGTGTAGCCGGCGCTTCTCGCGGCGACGAAGACGGCAAAAAGCACGGCCGACTTTAGCCCTATCAGCGCCGATATACCCATCTTTCCCGGTGACGCAAAGCCGTTGCGTATAACAGGAACCAAGATAACACACCTGGTTTCGAGAGAGGCTCGGGGCCCACAGTTCCGATTTGCTCGTCGGTTTGGTCGTTACTTGCCCTCATTTCAGTTTGACAGATGTTTTTTTATAATTTCATCAACCTTGTTTTTCTTAAAAGTAATAATAATTAGCTTATTTAAAAAACACTACATAAACCGGTGATCCGTGACTTAGCGCTCATTACAACATATCATATTTAGCAGTGCAACTATATTTACTTCTCTATTTTTTCATAACATTATATAGTCCTACTTTTTACGAGTCAACTTAAGTCTACTGTACGAGAAAGGTGATATTGTTTGTACCCTCGTAATAACTTCGCAGTCCGCCTAAAAGATTGTCTTCGTAATATTCTGTATATTTAATGGCATGTCCATCTTCTTCTAGTTCATCCTCTCGTATGAATTTCCTGTAACCAGCTCTCCAGGTTGTAAATAAATTGAATTAGACATGTTTTATTGAGCAAACGCCCAAGCAGATTTCATACTCAAAGAAACTACTATCTGTCACAAATTGAGCCTATGGTAAAGCTAGAGGAATGTTTACTAAAGTTAAAGTTTGGGCCCTCTCATTATTATTGTTCTCTAAAGTGGTCTGAGTAGAATAAGCCAAAGAAACAATCAATCCTCTTTATTCTCACTCGGATAGTTCGAAGTAGACCATCAAGTTGGATATCTTCATTTTACTCAATCTTATTTCGAAAAAGATAAATTAAGTCCCAAATAACTAAACAATTTAGAAGAATGTTGAAAAATTTACTCACGCCAATACTAATACCATAGGACATTCCTAAAATAGATGTAGAATAGATTCGTCTTTACCGTAGAAACAACATCCAATTTCTATCAAGATGTTCCTCTTCTTCAAAACATTAGCATAGGTAAACACTTTTTGGTAATGCGCCAACCAAGAAGACCGAGTCTAGGTGGTAATTTACTTCTCTACCAATTCTTCTAATCAACATCATTAGAGATATAATAATCAAATTCTTGAAAATACGACAAGGCCAGAAATTTGATTAAAAACTTACTTTCAAGGGTTTCTTTCCAAACAAAATAATTCGACAAATCAGGGTTGGGCGACATAAGTTACAAGATAGAATTAGCGTGAGAAGGATCAAAGACTCGGTTGATCTTATACCTGTCTCATCCGTCTCCAATGTGAGACACGAAAAATGAAATGGGATCAGATGTCAAATGAGTCTAGTCGACAACTAAAGATGGTAAATCTCCACCAATAGATAAAACCCATTTCAATCTAATATTTGACTTCTTCTCGATGACCCAAGTTCAATTTATCGATCGAGCAACCAGGAAGTTCCAGCTCGAATAAAGGCGGGGATGGGGGATTATATTTTGACGGGGATAAATAGTATGTAATTTTGTTGTTGACGGGATTATACTTATTAATTAATTTAAGTTATAAACCTAGCGGAAATTTCTTTATCTTTTATTTTTTTAGATGCCTCGCTATCTACTCACGTGGAGTTGGAAAAATACCATAACTTTTATTTCTAAGCCAGAAAGAATTGTGAATTATGGTTCTTCAACCCACCTCCATCAGTTGCTATTCTTCTTAAGTATAGTTATAAAAATTAGAATCGAAATCGAATCGGAATCGGTTTTCGAGATAGTCACATAATCGGATCGAATTGATATAAATCAATCATGAATCTGTTCAGTTAAATCGGTCTAAATCAGTCATATATAATAATTTGATAACTCGTATATATATATATATATATATATATATATAAAAGTTAGGTATTGATGTTATTTTGATATTATTGTCTATATTATATTTTATAATATTTTTGGAATTTTTTTGAATTATTTGAAATTAGTTATTATTTTTTACTCGAATCGGAATCGAGTCAACTTTTAATTATGAAAATGCCACCGACAATATTTCTTTCCCCGATTCACTCCCCCCAACAAGCACCACTCCTTCATCCCCGTCGTCGCCGCCGCCGCCGCCTACCTCGTCCTCGCCGGCCTTGCCCCATCCCCTGCATCTCTTGCCCCGCCCTTCCACCACTTCCTCGTCAGGCCCGATCATCCCCGCAAGGGGCAGCACATGGGGTTTGTGGCGAAGGGAGGGGCGAAGTCGGAGGGAAGGGGCGGCGGCAGATGGGTGGAGGCAAGGGCGGCAGCAGAGGGAGGGGCGAAGGCAAGGGGTAACACACGGAGGGAGGGCCGAGGTAAGGGCGGTGGCATAGGGAAGGGCGAGGCCGAAGGGAATGGGCAATGGCAGACGAGCAGAAGGGAGGGTGGAGGCAAGATTGGCAGCGACAGACAGGTGGAGGTAAAAATTTGATTCTACTTTTACCCGTGCTTAGATAATTTATTTATTATCACATTTAGGATATTTTTGTTATTTATTAACCAAAACTGATTTTTTTCGATTTACCCCAATTCTGAATAGGTCGGAATAGAGGTGAATCAGCTGATTCGATGACTGATTTATAAAAAATCTGATTCGCTCAATTTTTGGATCAAATTGTTTCCGATCCAAATTAAATTGGTCGATTTTAAGTGGAATCGACCGATTTTTTCTTGTTCTTAAGTGCAATGGCTTGTGGTTTTTGGGGGAAATTAAAAAATGAAGATAAGAGAAAAATGTAAAGTTAGAAAGAAAGAAATTAGAGAGGGCAAGGTGTTTGTACAAGGTAGGATGAAAAGAGGGAGAGAAAAAAGGATACATGCTAAAGAAGATGACAAGTAAACGGTGTATACTTGTTTACCATTATGGTAGATGTAATCATAAGTTTATATTAAAAGTTGCGGAAATAAGGAGAAGCAATTGAAGCGGATTTTAATTTTACCCTTTATTTTTCTTAGGCTTACAAGCCTCTGAATTAGATTGACAAGGGTAGGAAGAGTATAATTTGGTTAACGAGATTGTAATATTTGTTGTTGGAGATGGATTCTAATTTGTATGAAAATTATGTGAATATGATTTACACTTTAAAAACTAATCTCACTTATTTATTAATGTAGATTTAAAGTTAAAATTCACTATTGCAAATGAATTAAAGTCCTTCAATCAAGTCAAATGGAACCGAACTTTACTTGAACTCACTAAGGCATCATCTTGTTTCATTATATCTTATGAGCTCTTAAATGTTAATAATATATATATTTAATTATATTTGGTTAGCATGAGATAAATAAAAATTGTGAAATTTATACATAGTAATTTATACTAAAAATATAGACCTTTTACTAAAAAACATTATATATATTTAAAATAATTTACCATCAGATACAAGTAAAACTTTAGACCAAGTGGTCCATCTTAAAAAGTTTATCTCCATCATTTTCTTTAAAAAATACAAGCAAAAGGGAAACATTTTTTTGTGGATAGATTTTTACATCATAACCAAGACTTTATAAATTACAACTAAAGAAATTTCATATAATTTCCATTTTTTACATCAACCAAAGAGAGCCTTGACATTTTATATAAGTAAAAATGATAATTTTTAAAAATATATAAGGTCATAGAAAAACAATTTGAACATAATTTTTAGTGTAATTTTTATTGATTTACAACGTGTAAGCTGAAAAATAACATATGGCAAGTAAATTTATAAGGAGGATTATATGTGTTTTATGAATGTGATTATACGTGAGGTCGTGTTCAAAAAAATTATTTGTGAAAGTCAAACACATTTTGAAGTCAATAAATGACTATAACACTATTTAGCAAAAATAAGCCTCGATGCGGTGAATATTCACTTTTTTTTTTTGCCTGCGATCCCATGCACGGCGGGGCCCACGCTATATAACCGAAGTGGCCTCGAGATAAACTCCGGCCTCCCTTCCCGTCGGAAAAAATGGCCCTCTCACATTTCTTCTTGGCCTCCAACCTCTTCTCCCGATCTAGAGCCGCCGATCTTGGCCTTCGATCGCTTCCTCCCTTCGACGCCTCCGCCTCCGCCACCCTCTCTCTCCCCCGCCGCCCCCTGCACTGTAAGAGGTGACTTCTCTGCCCTTTTTTTTCTGTAGTTTTTTTATATATATTTTCTTTCTGTTCATATCTGGCTGAAGCGGCTGCGGAGTTTGTATAGGCTGTCTTGATTTAGGTTGAGCTGCTTTTTTTTTGAAGGATAATCATGGGTTTGATAATTTGATTGATGCGCAATTAAGTCATATTTTTATAGTTATTTGATCATTGTATTTTTCATAGACTGGATGCCTCTTTAATAGAATATACTTTTATTCATCCTTATTTGGTTATGATTTATGCTTCTTTTTCAGTTGATGAAACGTGCTAAATTAAATGGATGGATATCTAAGACAGTGTCAAACTCAATGTGCTAGCTTGAATGTGCTTGCATGAATTATTAATTTTGCTAGGCTAGGATGATTAACTTATTTCAATGGAACCGGTTCTAAGTAGATTGCAAAAGTTATGTTTGGCTTATCTGGGATTGTATCCTACGAATTTCAGTTTGTGAGCTTGATAATAACCCATGGATTGATGCCCATCTTAAACAAAAGTTAATGTGGACTTTTTTCTTTGTTTGTTAATTAGTTGTCCGTGTGGAATTCCACGGATAACTTGGTTTACTACCAAGAGTTACAATTTTTACCTTCTGTTGGTCGAGTAAAATACTCAAATATTCAAGATCTTATTTTTTTATTAAATTGGATAGAAATAAGGCCGTATTTGTAATTACCCTGGATAGTTGTCATGAAACTTATGCCATTTACTGTATTTTTTCATGAAAACCTTATTCTTCGGAAGAAATATGTATTTGATGTCTCTGCAGAGCTACTCAAAGAAGCTGTGAAGTTATTCTCTCCTACTTATTTTTAGATTAGAAAGGTCTCGCCAAATAATATAGTTGTTTGTGTCCATAATTTTCTTATGATTTACTTGCATTGGGAATATTATGGATGTTTTAATTTTGTAAATGAATTCCACAGGAGTATTTTAGTAGCTTCCATTAACGCATCGAGTTCAGTGGGGCCCTCCTCTGTGGTAACGATTATTTTTTTTCCATTGTCCCCCTTGATTTTATGCAGTTTCACATGCTTTATATATGCGTTAGTTGAAGAAGCTTTCCCCTTGGTTCTTTAAGAAGTACTTCTAATCTGGTTTTAAAGGACATTTACTTTTGTGCGTTGGTTTTTATCTAATCATTACTAATTGATGGATTGGATGAAGAATCTGCTAACTGTCAAGTACACAGTTTTGGGTTTTCAATTTATGATATTTTCGTTTTTATTTTTGTTGTTTTTGTTTTTTCTTGGGGTAAAATGTTTCTTCTTTTGCTGTTATTGATGTACACACTTGTTATCACCTCTCATATCTTTTAATGTACAACAAATTGAGATCACTTTCCAATGATGTAACTGTAGATTTTGTTGTAAATAGTTTGTATGATCATACACAATGCATTTGAAATTTCAATTTTCTGAGTCTAATGTCCTTTTTCCATTTTTTTAACAGACATCTAATCAAGAAGCTGACTCTGTTCCTTTGCCGATCATCGTGATTGATCAAGATTCAGATTCAGAGGCGACTATTGTACAACTTAGCTTTGGTGATAGACTTGGGGCTCTTATTGATACGGTAAATGCTTGTCAATATGTTGTGAATGTGGTTTGACAAATACATAGGTTATTATGCGGAAGAAAGTGTCCAGTCTTTCAGCCAGTTCCTAAATAATCAAGGAAATTAGTCATAAATTTTGTTTAGAGAATTTCTACCTTCTTTGAATTCGGTATTTTGAACTCTCCATTTTACATGATAATAACAATTTTTTTGATGAGTTTAATATGTTGACTTTTGATGTTTGTGAATAGTATTGATGAGGCAAGATGGTTTAATCCTGCCTTTAATTTTTTGGAGATATCATTGATTTTCCAACTGCCAAAAAGGTTTATATGTTATTTTTAATTTGAGTTATCCTCGTCAGCTAAATTGGGACAAACAAGAAGTCTACAATTTGAATTTTGATGATTTTCCTTCTTCTGAAAAACTTATTATAAAACTTATGAATTTGTGTAATGGAATAAAATTTTAGGGATATATAATAATCATGACTTATTTTATTTGTGCAAAATTTGCATAGATGAGGGCTCTGAAAGATCTTGGCTTAGATGTAACAAAAGGGACGGTTAATACCGAGGCATCAGTGATACAGACCAAATTTTTTATTACTCGGAGGTGAGTATGGATTTTCAGAGGTATTGCAGGTGCGGGAAATTTCTGGCTTTTATATAATTAGAATTTCATAGTTCACTAGCATTAGAAGTTCTTGGGAATAATCAATGAATATAGATTGCCATCATTATAATTAGTTAGTTTGTTATTTTTTTATAACGGAATGATACACAGCTCTTTTTATGTTCATCTCTTTATGTCTTATTTCTGATTATAATTTTTCCCTGTCCCATTAATTTCTTGTCTCTCGAATTGCTCTTCTAATTTGGTGAGAAATTTGTCAGCAGGTGCCTGTTCTCACATTCTTCTTTTTTTTTTTTGGGGGGGGGGTGGACAGATTACCTGCTTTATGTGTGTCATTTGTTGTATTTTAGTTTTTACAAAATTTGGCATTTATGTACCTGAAAATAAACATCATAAGAGTAGATTTGAGTTGTCTTGTTTGAACAATCAGTAGCCTTAGTTGGCATTTGTATAATTTCAACTTGGGTACTTTTGTTGTTTCAACTTTTATGTTAGATCAAATCAGTTATTGTTCTCCATGATTTGTTTCAATGGCTGAAATCCTTCTTATTTTGTATGTACTATCACTAATAAATCATGTCTTATATGACATGTCAGGGCAACTGGTCGCAAAGTTGAGGATCCGGATATGCTGGAAAGGATTCGGTTGACAATAATCAACAACCTTTTAAAATATCACCCTGTATATTTTTTATAAGCATCTCCATTATTACTAAATCTTTCATTCTCTGTTTTTTTCCTGATAGAAAATTTCTTTTTATTGGCAGGAATCTAGTGAGAAACTGGCAATGGGAGAGGCTTTTGGTGTAAAAGCTCCAGAGGAAAAGGTTACACACTACTAAAAATGACCTGTTTGCTCTTTAAATAATCCATGGCTATTGGTCAAAATAGATCAAACTGTGACAAACTGAAACTGGTTCTTCTTTTTTTGCAGATATGCCATTACTTCTTTGTAGTTATATTCTGTTATGTAATGTAAACAATTTGGAACAGTCCAGAGATGCCAACATATCTGTTTGTGAATAGGCAGCTGCTGCAACTTAGAACAAATTCTTCCATCATAAAGAAAAAATACGGCTTAAGTAGTGAGCTAGGGGTTTCAACAAGATGAGGGACCTTATATGATCTCATACAATCTTGCAAAATATGTAGTTCATCTGCTATGCAGTGCTTTAACAGATTGCAGATTTGTTTTATTAAGGTTTGACACTGTAAGATCCCCCCAAATACTTAGTCTCATATTTAATACTTATTAGAATTAAATCCAGTATATTAACGGGGATGCGCTTATGATCTTAAACTTTGGTTAATCACTTTTAAATAAATAACTAGGTCCACAGTTTACACTTGGGCCTTGGGTGGGTCATTACCAATGTTACTAGAGTCAACCCAAGATCATGTTGTCTAATAAGGATCTATCTAGACACATATTAGGCTCATGAGCCATAAAAAGGAAATCTAGGGACAGAATTTCCTTAAGGTGAGTGGAATGTAAGATCCCCCAAATAGTTAGTCCCATATCTAATACCTACTAGAGTAAAATCTATTATATTAGTTACTCTATTATATTAGTGGGGATGTGCTTATAATTTTTAATTTCGGTTCACCACATTTGATGAAATGATTGGGCACATTAGTTTGCACTTAGGCCAGGTCATTAGAGGTACATACTTATGTTTTATTCAAGATAACATGCTATTTTAGTTTTCTACTTGCATGTTTTGATGTCTCATTTGATTTTTCCATCATGCTTAATGTTTGTGCACAGATGCACTTGGCCGTTGACACTTCTAGATAATTATTGATTCTATACATGGGTGCTTGATATTATCCTTTTTCCTTGTTCACAATGTAGTTAGATGTTGACATTGCAACACACATATATGTGAAGGATGACGATCCTAAAAGAAGGTTTGTATATTCTCTTTCCTGAAAATTAAAATGACGCGAGGATCTATGTCATGGATTTTTAATATTATCCCTTTTTTAGAATTTAAGAATTTTGTATTTTCTTTTGCATTTTATAAGTTTGTTTTTTCTTAACAGCCTTCTTTACATAGAAACAGCTGATCGTCCTGGGCTGCTGATGGAGATTATCAAGATTATGGCTGATATTAATGTCAGTGTAGAATCAGCTGAAATTGATACAGAGGTAAACTGATGAGAATGCCTTCTCTTCCTTAAATTGCTTTGTGAAGCACGCCATACTTTTAACAATCATGTCCATAGTAATTGAAGAAATAATGGTCTTTTCTTGATAGCATTAATTTAACGTGTATTTTTTCATATTGTAATGAGTTTTTTAACCTGTAATTTTATTTATTTATTTATTTTTTACTTACAATTTTTTTTCCTAACTTGGAGGGATTCTTAAGTTTCATAAGCTTTGTATTACATTGCAGGGATTGGTTGCAAAGGATAAGTTTCATGTCAGTTACCGTGGTGCTGCATTAAACAGTTCATTATCTCAAGTAAGTCTAAGTTCACAGAGTCTTGTAAAGATTTTGAATATGCTTTTCCTCAAAATACGGGATGGCTATTTAATACGTGAATGGCTTTATGCCTGCGTTGTGGTGTGAAGATTGATGGATGCTACTCTGTAATTGTGTATTGGCATTTATATAGATTGATGTACGATATAATGTTTATATTAGAGTTTTTGCTTCATTATGAAATGGGTAGTAGTTAATTCTACAAATTCCATGGAGTTAATGGGAATTGTTATAATTTGGGGAATCTGTGGTTTTGGTCATCGTTTTGATTAGGACATTAAATGTTTGTGAGAAGTAAGATTTCTTTAATTAGTTTTTGTTCATTATTGTTGATTTTTTTTTGTGAAAATCTCTGTAAGCTTTTCTGAAACTCCTTTGTGACTTACTATATCCATTGTTGATCATCCCCTTCATCTTGATCTTCTCTATCCATCACCATCAATTTTGTCACAACCTCTCATATTGGCTGGGAATACAGACTTCTTGATTTAATATTCAGAGTGACTGAGTTTCAAATTCCGTTTTTGAGTGTCCGTGATATAAGTGGTATATACTGATCCTAATCTAGAAAATGGATGCAAAGACTTTAAGGTCAAGCATATTAGGACTGTTCATGCATGTCAAATTATTAAACCTTCCCAGGCTCTTCCATATCTCTGGAAATCAGAACTTAGATTAGTAGTATTCTCTCCTTGTATGCAAAATGTAGATATAAATGGAGCAAAATCATGGATTTTTCACCAGTAAATATGACTTATGTACCTATTATTCTAGCAATTATCAAGCAGTATTTTAAATTTATCTCAATTGAAGATTTAGTGCTTGCTCCAATCAAAATGACTTGACGTGCAGGTCTTGACTAATTGTCTTCGTTACTACCTCCGAAGACCTGAAAATGATGAAGAGAGTTATTGAAATTCTTAGCACTGCAGTACTGGGAGACTCTGATTGTTTGTACGTTCCTCATTCAAGAAAACTAGATTTTTGCTGATGGGGAAGGTAAAACTGATGCCAAAGTCATGTAATCTTCAAACCATATTGTTGCTGGCTTCATATTAAACATCATTTTTCATGTACTTGCGAGTAGCACCATGTTTCGGAGTTATGCAATTGCTTTCTGAAGACAACTTGTAATTTATGAAAAAACTGATAGAAAGCAGATTTTACTGTTGGAACTTGTTCATAATTTGACCAGGTGACTGATACCTGAGAACGCAGGGACTTGAATGCAAGTCCTCGTCAAAGTGGAAATAGCGACCACACCCAGCCCCGAGCAAGACCAAATCCATTATCATAATTAGTGTTTTTATTATCTTCTCATCGAACTTTTTTCTTGTTGCTAAAATGCAATTTACTTTTTGACTTACATTCTCTTTTTTCTTTTCTTTTCATTTTTTGCATAAATGAATTTTGGCGTATAACAAACTGTTCAACTTCTGTGTTCTTAAGAACAAGAATGGAGTCATTGTGATTTGCGTCTAGCCTATATGTTATGAAGTTTCGCATAATTTATTATCGGTCTTCATTGTATGGGGTTGATCTGGGATGAACACTAGTGGATATGAGATCAGTTTTCATGTTTCTTTTAGGGCCAAAATGCGCTAAATTGCAAGTCACGAAATTCAATTCACATGGTGGGCAGAAATATATATATTATCCATCCAATCGTCACTTAACATGGTGGGCGGAGATATATTATCCACCCAATCCTTGCATTTTAGTCTTGGCAACTTCAATAGGATTGGAAAATTCAATTCAGTTTATGTGATTGTATGTGACAACATGCATACACGGAATAGGAAATACAAATTTTTCTAAGGCGAATTATATGTTAATTGATTTTACATGTTTTTGAACTTTCGTCATATATTTCAATGTTTTTTTTGTAAGCTAATACATTTCAACGTTTGAATAATGCCCATCCCGAAGCCATAATTGATTTGATGCATGATAACAAGTAACACTAATACACTATGACTCGCATTCATGAATTTTTTATCATCCATACTTTGCAAAACCTTTGATCACATGGCTGCCACATCTCCCATGGATGTCACCTTATTATAAAACTATAAAACTATAAAACTATAAAATTCATCCCCACCAGAACATCCCTTGCGCTGCGCATTCTGAGAAGAATATATACCCAACTTTTAAACGAATCTTGAGGGGGCTCATAATTTTTTTTCCCTTTTTTAAAAAGGTTTTAGGGGCGGCGACTCTTCTCTGGGCAATGAATAACAAGTATTATTCTATAAATAATAAGTACGAGTAATACTGCACCACTACTTTTTTTAATTTTTTTGTCAATAATAACAATTTATTAATTCTCTGAGTTAGCTGTTTAAATTATGCTTTTATAATCTAATCAAGTATCAGATAGGAAAAAATAAGGAGATTTTTCGTGTGGCACAAAGAAGTTAGTTGGCTCTTGGGATTATATTGACAATTCTTTTTTTTCTATCAAATATCGTAAATATGTTGGGAGATATACAACAAATGAAGATTTGTTTTATGGGAGCTTTTTTTCAGAAAAATATAAAATTATATCGTTAACGACTAAAAAATATGTTTGGTAAAACGTTAGTAAAATATAAATTGATAGGGGGACTATTTAAATATATTCACAAAATATTAGAAAATAAAATAGAGGAACTGATTCAGTTTCATTTTTTTATAGAACAAAAGTATACCAATAATTGTAATTGCCTATCGTTATTTTTGTGAACTTTATAGTTATAGCAAAAACAAAATTTATGATAAATTTTCGTATTAAAAATTTACAAGCAAACCATGTAAATATAAGTAATAATATTATTTTATGGTTGAATGTTTGAACCTTCAATTAAATTTTAACCATAACTTTTGATGTTTTAAGTTTAACGTATACTTGGAGCTTTATAATTATGCCTTTGTGCAAAGCCAACTTCATTAAGTGCACATTAAATAGTAATTAATGATAAGTTAAACCATAATTTTTAAATTTTAATTTATTTTAATTACTAAAAAATACAAATAAAAAAAAAATCAAACTTAACTCTATTTTTTGCTTTGAACTCCAACTCGAGTCACCCTAATGATAAACCCCTATACCTATCCTTACCTTAAGCATGCATTAAATTAAACTAGTCATAAACCCGCATGGGTTTTGTCTTTATAAATAGATTAATATTATAATTATTAAATATACAAATACCCCAGTTAACAATTTTTGTTATAAATTTATTGTTTATAATTAAATAAATTATAAACCTAAATATTGTGAAAACATCTAAAATATAAAAATTAATAAATATAAATTAATGGGTTCTTGTAGAAAAAAATAAATAAGAAAAAATATCAAAATTTAGAACAATTGATATAAAAAAATACAGAAAGATTAAGAGAAAAATTATAAATCAAAAAGTTCCCAAAGAAAACAAATTAAATATTATACTTATTTAATTATTATTATTTATTCAATAATTATTTGTTGCATTTCTTTTAATTATTTGTAAAAAAAAATTTCAAGTTTATTTTTATCTGCACATAGAACAAACAATAGTTTATTGATATAAAATTCTATGCATAAACTATGATCTATTAAAAACCCATCATTCATACACACTTATCATCCTTTTACATATATAATTTTAAAAAAACAAATTTAAAAACTATTTTCGCAAAAAGTGTAACACATCACAATTTAAAGACATATTTTATAACGCATATAATAATTTTAACAGAAAAATCATCATTTAATAAATATAAAAAATGGCCGAAAGTGGCCAATGCAAAAAAAACATATTTTTGGTATATTTTTGAAAAAAAATTTATCAATTAAAATAACAAATATTTAAAAAATACCATTAATATATTTATATAAATGAGATGTGATATAATTTTTTTTAAAAGGGAAAAAATGTACATACTTCAAGAGGATGCATGCCCGTTAAAAATATTTTATAACTCTAGGAAAAGCGTAATAATATTTTAAAAAATTGTATAATTTTTAAAATAAAATTAGTACTCTTTAAAATGGGTCACGGATTCAGGGATTTAGGATATCAAATGAGAAGACAAACTCACAGTAATAATATTTGTATAATTGATTCAAATATTCTTAGTTGGTAGTGTTTAAAATTTTAATTATTGTAATAATTAAACTAAATTTTTTATTAAAGAAATTTAAATTAATCGTGTAAATGCTATCGCAATTTGAGTAACACTTGGTACACCCCTGAACCTTTAAATAATATTAAAAAAAAAGGTAGGAAAGACATCTCTCTACAGCTTTAACCACCACGTATCTTGTATGAGATTGGAGTGTGACTGACGGTGTGCAAATTTCTGGCAGCATTAATGGCAGTTATCATCACCTCTCTCTTCCACTGGCATGTAAAGACGCCGGATCTTCCACCTCCTCCGCTACCCGCCATCCTCCCCAACCCTTGCTCTCCTCCTCCTCCTCCTCCTCCTCTTCTCTATCACTGCCATTGTCTTCATCGTCCACGGATCCCATTTTTTTATACCCGGATTTGCTTTTTGATATATTGTGGTGGAGGTGTTGGTGTTGGAGTAACATGGGGGAGGAATCCAAGGATTGGGTGTTGATGGTGACGGCGAGATCGCCCACCAACATCGCCGTCATCAAGTACTGGGGCAAACGCGACGACTCCCTCATCCTCCCCATCAACGACAGCATCAGCGTCACCCTCCATCCCGACCACCTCTCCACCACCACCACCGTCGCCGTCTCCCCTTCCTTCGCCTCCGATCGCATGTGGCTCAATGGAAAGGTGCTTCCTTTCTTCTTCCCTTTTTTTGTTTTTCCTCCAATTTGATTCGATTCTTAGCATGCCCTCTCCAAACCACTTTTTGTTCGTGTGTGTTGAATTAATGATTGAATCTTTTGTGGGTAGCGTAGGAGATTTCGTTGGAAGGGGACAGGTATCAGAGCTGTCTGAGGGAGATTCGGAGTCGGGGGGCCGACTTTGTGGATACGAAGAAGGGCATCTCGATTGGGAAAGGGGACTGGGAAAAGTTGCATCTCCATATTGCCTCCTACAACAACTTCCCGACCGCTGCTGGCCTCGCTTCTTCCGCAGCTGGGTTTGCATGTCTTGGTAAGCAACAGAATTTTGCAAAAGTGTGATCTTGTGCCGTACACTCACCCCCTCCTCCTTCCCTCCCTCCCCTTTTCTTTTTCTGATACCCCTACGTGGCAAAGCATTTGTGATTGTGAGTGATTCGCTTTGTGTAGGATACGGACTGACGTCGTTCTTTGGTAATCTTCACATTGTGTTAGGTCACTGTTAGGATAAATGAGAATCCGACGGAAAGGAATACAGAGGGCGCCAATGCATGGTTATGATTGGAATATTGCTAATTTGGGGGATCTGCTGCAATATTTTTACCTTTTTTGTGGTGGGTCGTTTGAAACAATAGAAAAAGCAGGGAACTTTGTTTTATGCATTTGTTGCTGTCCTGTATTTTCTTGTGGGAGTGAAAGAGTTTCATACTTGCCGAAAGCAAGTACTTATAGACACGACAGAGGCATGCTCAGGCGCGTCTGTGATACTGATTGTTGCCTTTAATTCTCGGTTTAGGTTGTTTTAAATTGTGCTTCTGTTATTCATCTGGATCTTGAGTAGTCTTGTGTCCCAATACTTGATATTGTCATCTGGTTTGAATTTTATTTTATTTTCTTTTTATAAAAAAATCAAAATCGTGATTATTTTATATTTTGGTAGAGTGAATTTCGTTGTAAAGTATTTGTGAACAGGTGCCATAAATCGTGTTATTTTTTGCAGTGTTCGCCCTTTCTAATTTGATGTGCGTTAAAGAAGATCTTGGGGCTATCTCGGCTATAGCAAGGTATGTTTTCTGGGCTAGTTATATACTCTGCAATATGTAAGGATATATTTGAACGTAAACAAAAGTAATATTATTACTATGCTAATGAAGTGATGCAAATTTCACCCTTGGGATACTGTTGTGGATTTTCTACTCGCTGATTGTTTGATGCATCGCAGGCAAGGTTCTGGTAGTGCCTGCCGCAGCTTGTATGGTGGATTTGTCAAATGGGTCATGGGGACGGTAAGTTCTCAACACTTTTTGTATTTATTATTTATCAATTGTACAAATCAAACATGATCAAATCTTTGCTTTTATTACTGAGATGGATTGTGTTTTATTATCGCCTAGGACGAATCTGGAAAAGACAGCATTGCTGTGCAGCTTGTAGATGAGTCTCATTGGAGTGAGCTAGTTATAATCATTGCAGTGGTATGGAGTCATCGTTCTTTTGGGTTTTATACGTAGATACTGTATTTTTTAATGCATCTTCGGTGTGTATTGGTTGGGAATTTTGCCTTTTTTTGTTATTGTTTGTATTGAATCCTTGTAAGAGTAGCATCAGATAAATACTTTATCCTTTTCAATGTTTGATTCTAGCTGTATCTATGGTTTACTGCGATAGTTATCGTCGCTATGGTTTCAAATTTTCTGTTTTTTATCACTGCCACTTACCCACTCTTTAACAATTGAAGTTTCTCCGTGTCTTATTATTATTTTTCTATATAAATGAATCTGTTTTCTGTAATGGTATTTTTGTGCATATTAAATTCATGACTGACATGTTAATCTTAAAGAATGTTACTGGACGTTCATGAATAAATTCCACGTTTGACATCAGGTTAGTGCTAAGCAAAAGGAGACAAGTAGCACAGCAGGAATGCGTGAGAGTGTTGAAACCAGTACTCTTTTACAGTACAGATACAAGGTACTCCATTTACTTGTACAGGGATCTTTTAAGCTAAGTATAAGGGTTAGATCTCGAAGTTGTATGGTAATTAAAATTCTGTTTGATAAAATTTATAATGGTCTGACTTTATAAGTAGCTTTTTTGTTTTGTTTTGGGTCTTTTGAATAAAAAACATGGAATAATCCGCACATTTATGATTGCATTTTGCAGGAGTTAGTACCTAAGCGCATAGCACAAATGGAAGAAGCCATCAGAAATAAAGATTTTTCTAGTTTTTCAAAGCTAACATGTGCTGATAGTAACCAGTTTCACGCAGTTTGCTTGGACACATGTCCTCCTATATTTTACATGAACGATGTATCTCATAGGTAAGCAACTGAGATTATCCATTGAAATTAGAAGGATTTGAACTTTAGAGCAAACTAATTATTCCAGTCTCATATAAAAAGCTTGAAAATATTTCTTTTTCAGAATAATCAATTTTGTGGAGAAGTGGAATCGCTTTGAAGGAAGTCAACAGGTGTTTCTTTGTTTTGATTCTTGTTTTACATTACAAAGAAGATTGCAAATGATATTTTGTGATCATAAGGAAGTCAAAGATTCCATTCTTGATTGCAGGTGGCTTACACATTTGATGCTGGGCCGAATGCAGTGCTCATTGCGCGTGATAGAAAAACTGCTTCAGCCCTGCTTAGGAGACTTCTTTTCTACTTTCCACCATCTGAAGATGAATTAACAAAGTACTTCTCCCGCAATTTTGATGTTTCTTTATGAAGTTTGACTTTAAATAAGTGTGATCGTGTTATTCTCTCATTTTTTGTTCAGTTATGTGTTGGGGGATCAATCAATTTTGCATGATGCCGGGTTAAAAGAAAGGAAGGATGTTGAGGCCTTGACACCGCCACCCGAACTAAAAGATCATACGGCATCAAGTAAACTTGGCATCGGGGATGTGAGCTATTTTATCTGTACTAAACCTGGAAGAGGCCCTATCATCTTAAAGGACGAAGATCAAGCGCTTCTTAACCCCAAAACTGGAATACCTCGGTAATTTAGGACAAAGGTTTGTCACACAAACATCATGTGTGACTTGAGGAGCTTCATTGATCTGATCTTATGCGGACAATTTATTAGAAAGGATATCAAGTAGGTAAATGTTTGTTGTCAGATGATAACTTGTTTCATTATGTACCATTTGTTTGTTTCGTTCTTTTCACAATTGTCGTGTGGGCAATGTGGATTTTGCTGGCTTCAAACAATAAAGGGGTGATCTTTTATGGTCTAAGTGAATATTTGAGATTATAACCATCTCGACAATTTAGATTATGAATTTGTTGATTACCAACAGTCCCATAATTGTATAAGCTCTGATTGTGGCCAATGATATTTTATCATATTCTATACCCATACAAACTTGATAAATGGTATTTCACGAGCTGTATGGCTCTTGTTATTGTGAGGGAATGGTAGTCGGTAATTGTCAAATGTATGCATGACCTTCTTCTCTTTGTTAAGCTGACAAAGTGATTGTCAATAGTGATATAATTCACTTATTTAGTTGACTTGACAACTAGATTTAAAGGTTTTTCCTTTGATTGTCATGAATCTCCCATGAGCTGCGCTCGTATATTGCGCTGTTTATTGGTTTTGTGGCTGCGGACTTGCCAAAGTAAACTTTTGGAAAATTTGAGTATTTTAATGATTTTTATTTATTTAATTATTTATAATTGATTCACGCGTGATTGTATAAACCATAATAGCTAAGCTTAGGCCGTTAGGAGAGTTTTGACAGTTTTTTCACTCTAGTAGTTGGATAAGGATGGAGGGTGAGAAGTAATTCCTTTATATATATATATATATATATATATATATATATATATATATATATATATAATTGTCACCTGTTAATGTAAGGGAAGGACGACTTCTCCCATTCCTAAGATCAATCCTAAGAGGTTTGTTTTCTCGTGTTACTTAGTCTAGTCTTGGGTATGTTGTCTCTTCCGTTGCCCCGTTCTTTTAATTTTTAGATCGTTCATGACATCTCATACTTAGTTTATTATTCCCTCTAGTTGTCCTATTTGTGCTTTTGTTTCTACTTTCTAAATTGTTGTGTTGGGGTGGGAAAGACGGTGAAAAGAGAAATTTTTATTGGGTTTTGGGTTGGCGAATGGGGCACCAAGGTGCTACATGTTGTGGCGCTCGGCAAGAAATGTAACTGTGAGGTCTTACAACTAAATTGACCATAAGATACGATTTTGTGAGGAAATTATCCCCATTAAATATTCATGATCATAATTTTAAAATTTTGATAACAAATAGATCTCATCACTGATGTATTGTTAAATGTTGATTGAGTGTAAGGACTTACTTTAGATAATTACTCTATATAATTACATAACAAAATAATAAACGAGCTTTACCATCTTCTAGGAGCTCATCGTATTTACAATTCCGATGCACGTATGGCGGAGTCCTATCACCACTTGCGTCGTGTTGGCGGCAGTGGTTTTCTTTATCTTGTGAAGAGGGAAGCAGGAGGAGGAAGATTGAGTCATCATGCACCTCTTCAAGTGGTCAAGGATGATCGGTATATTCGTCATATTTAGTACTTTTACTTTATTTTATTTTTCAACATTAGTACATTTATCTTTGCCTCTACATTAAAGCATCAATGAAATTAATAAACAAAATTGCAGTGGTCTACGTTAAATATGCCACCAATAGCCTCTTTTTTTTGTGTGTGTAGTCTAGAAACTGTTGTGTTGGTGTAAATGGTGAGCAACCAACTTCCCAAAATGACAAGGAATACCTACCCATTAGTGTATCAATTAATCAATCAGAAAAAAAATTCTTTCTTAAAAGCAGGGATCAGTTTTGAGAGCAGACTACAGCAGCAATCATTAAACAGTCTCACATCGTGCAATTCAAGTAGTGTTGGATCAAACATGAAGCCATTTTCTATATATCAACAGAGTAGTGATCTTCTCCGAGTATCAGAGATCGTAATATGACATCTGCCATACCTTCTGCTAGTATTAGCAAGTGCCCACAGTCGGGGACTTCATGATATTTGATCCACGGGAGCTTCTTCGCCAGAAAACGTTGTAACGAGTAAGGCACAATCCTATCCTCTTTCCCTTGCCAGATATGAACAGAGCTTTCATTGTGATCCGAAAATGGGTTCTCCAATTTCATGGGGTCGAACTCCCAGGTTCCAAACCCCACCATCATATCTCTATGCAACGATTCGTACACGCCTTGCTGCGTCACCATATCCTGTTTGATTGAATTCCCAAGGAACGAGAAGCATCAATCAAAGTGAGAAAACAACATTAATGGAGGAGGTGTTAGATCTACCTGGGAGAGCTTGTTATGCGCCAGTTTTGCCAAGATTTCTTTGTCTCGGCGACTGAAAATGCTGGGATGTCTAGCAGCAACAGTGGAAGAAGGGAACCTTTTCTGGGTCATCCACCAGTAGAGCAGCGAAGGAGCATAATGCGCCACCCCAACCACCCATCGGTCCTGCGCCAGCTGCTTCCAATAACCTTCGATCGCCAAGCCCCAAGGGAACGAAGGCCACCAGTAATTCACCACCGGGACGACCAGCACCGCACCTGCCAATCTGCATCGGAAAAGGCGATCGATATCATCAGATATCAGATTGAGATGAATTGCGAAGCAGGTCATGGTGGACGAATTTGCCTGTGAGGTATGTAATGGAGGCATCCATAAACAGAGCGAGTTCCCATGGAAACCCCAAGAACATAGAACTTGTCCCCAAGTCCCAACTCGTCGGCGAGATCTTCGATGTCGAGCGCCTCGCTCTTTACCGACCGCCGCGGGTTCGGCACGCTCTCGCCGTACCCGGCTCGATCAAACGTCACGAAGTAAAGCCCCAGCTCCTCCACCAACTCCTGCAATTCGCACCTCAATAAATCACAAAAATTCATGGCGTTGATTGATGTGCGTACTTGTGCGTGAGTGTGTGCTTACAACATACATTGGAAGCGGGGACGCCGAAGTGGCGAGAACCGCCGAAGCCATGGGAGACGACGAACTTGTGGCGTGCCTGGCCGAGGGGGACGCCGGATTCCTTGTAGGCGAGGTAGCGGCCGTCGCGGAGGAGGACGCGGGGGGCGGTAATGGGAGGGCCGCCGGGGGAGCCGCAGATGGTGGGCTGCGGAGGCCGGGTGGCGGTGTGGACGGCCCATGCGGCGAGAGCCACCAGCAGAAGAAGAGTTGCCGATGATCTCCATGCCATTGCCATTGCAGCGGTGGAGGACGGCGCGAGGATTGCTTGCTCTGCTTGCATATGTATGTATATAGAAGCGGCGTCGGAGAAGATGGAAGTGGGTGGGAAGATTTTGGAGGGGTAGCCCTGGTTGGTAACTTGATTTATGTATGAACCCGCTAGAGTCGGGAAAATGGTAAAGTGCAGCTTTTCTTCAGGTTAGACCATTGCCTAATTGAAAACCAGTTTGATTTCATATATATATATATATATATATATTTCCAACATAGTTTATTTTCATATTTAGTCACATTTAAATATGACCTTTTTTCTAACTAAAACTTTATAAAAAATCTTTACAATTTATAATATTATCTTACAATTCAAATTGTTAATTTTTGTTATTAATAACATACCCGAGTTTGTTGCGTCACTGTACTTAAATAATGAGATGACGTGACCAATTACAACCGGGTAACAAAAATCTAACATTTTAGTAACATCAAATAGTAAATGGTCAATTTTTAAAAATTAGGGGATATAATTGATATTTTTGTGTATAAATGTTTTTTGCCTGAATATATAAATTGGTTATAAAAGCCTAATATTTTATCCTAAAAATGAATAATATTACATGATCAGAATTAAGATGATTTAAAATTTTGGTCTAAAAAGTTATGATGAATATGATAGATTGATTGGAGTCCGATGACCTTGTTCTTTTGTTAATAATAATAACATAAATAAAGTTAGTAAATTCTTAGCCCCGGAAACAATTGTAGGTAGTTGGATCTTCGAGTGTAAGTTAATTTTATAGATGGAAAAATTGGCTGATTTCATTTAGAATCCATCGATATAAATCGGATCGGGCGTGACCCGATTGAAAATTAGCTGGAATCAGGTATAGAATTGGTTTTGGATAAATTATTAAAATACCCTTAATTTTATATTAAATAAATTATTTATATATGAGCAAAATAAGAATTTAAAATTTACAATAATAAAAATTATTTATGCATGTGTGTGGGACAGTCGGGGCTGATGGGAAGGGGGTAGCAGGGCGGGGCAGAGGTGCAAGGAGGGGGGATAGAGCGAGGCTAGTAGGGGGAGGTATGGCAGGGCCAGCGGGGGAGGCAAGACCTACGGGGGGACGGGTCGGGGCAATGGGAAGGGGGTGGCGGGGCGGGGTAGAGGCACAAGGAGGGGGACAGGCGGGGCTGGTGAGGGGAGGTGAGGCAGGGTAGGGTAGGCAGGGGAAGGCCGGGCAGGATGGGGTGGGGCCGGCTGGGCAGGTTGCGGCGTCGGTGACAAGGGTGAAGGAGCGGGGTTGGGGGTGACATTCTCGTAATTAAAAGTTGACATGTTTTTTACTCGAGTAAAGAATAATAACTAATTCCAAATAATTTTAAAAAAATCCAAAAAATATAATAAAATATCATAAAATATAATACACATAATAATATCAAAATAACATCAATACCTAATTTTTATATATTTATGTTATGAATTGTTAAATTATTATATATAACTAATTAGACCGATTTAGACCAATTCAATCTGATTCAGTAACTCCTTCAAAAACTTATTCTGATTATAATTTCGATTTTTACAACTATGGTTAATTTCAAACATTGGGTACAATTTGCTCATTATTACATGTTTTTCCTCTAGAAAGTATTGTTGATTGAAAGTTGAAACACCAACTATACTAGCTGCTTTGAAAAAACAGTACTAATTCTATACTAAAATGATGACATATATTATTAGTAATGAAAGTACCCAAATTTTAATGCATGCCCAGTGCTTATCTCTTCAAGTAATTGGTTATTAGATACCATAATCTGAAGATCTCTCGTCGCCACCCTTGCCACTTCCTCGCCGTCGGCTCGAATCGGCCGATTTGCAGATCGATTCGAGCCTAGCCAATTCAGAGGGTTTTTTAAATCGGATCACTGCTGATCCAATTTACCCATCACTGTGATAAACAAATTTTGAGTGGTCAAAGTTTCGCCTTGGATTGAGTTGAATTTGCCCCCTTGCTATCATTTCCCATGCTTTGTGTGTAATATATGGAAAACTGTCTACAATGAGTAAATGATGAGCAACTAGCCCACCAAACTTGTAAAATTTTGAATTTTTCTAAAACCCAACCCATGGGCTGGACGTTGGGAGTTGGCTTGGGAGGGGATGATCAAGTGGTGAAGATGACAACTTGCTAAGGTGAAAGTATGACATGCAGGTGATAAAAAAACTTTTAAATTTTGTGGTTTGATAGGATATATTAGAAGAGGAAGCTACTAGCTTGCTACTTGCAAGGAGCTGTGTAAGGAGCTTAAAAAAGTTGTGGCTGGAATCAAATTATAAAACTTAGGTGGGAAGGGTGATGATAAGCTAGTGATGCATATACTTTTTAAACTGGTGGTTAAGAGGGAATATTTGGTGATGGGGGTTTGGTGAAGTAATAGAGTAGAACTGGAGGTTACAAATAGGGAAGGCTCTCCTCTTTCCTCCTCTTCTTTTCCCACTTCATTTTCTCATTATTTTATATACAAATCATTAATCTTATCCACAATTGATGTGAGACAAACCCAACACATCTATATAGAATTAAATGAAATTGTGCCTTTTTTTGCAATGCCAGTTTCACGTTTTTTATCAATTAGTGATAGTATAATATTTATAGATGTGTAATGAGGCATTTGGTGAAAGTTTTAAATTTATGGTGTCAGTGACTTTCTTGGATAATCATGATTCGTATATAGTTGAATAAATTATGGTAAGAAGTGCTTGATATACTTGGGATGTTTATAGTAAGAGTTATTCTTAAATAGTAATAAAGTATTATTTAATGTTTTCGTGTGTGTGTGTATCTATATATATATATATATATATTATTGATGAATTGTTGTGAGCTAATCATATAATTGTTCTTGTGGTATATGTAATTATTAAGTGATTGTGAATAGCGTTAAAATACACTCGTATAAATTGGTATAGTAACTGAACGTAGAGTACATCACCATATGGCATGCATATAGATTAAGATATATAATTGAAAGTATAGTCTAATTATGTTACGTATCTGCCTACCTTCGACAACAATCCAAGTCCTTACAATGATTATGAAATTATAATATTCAGAAAAGTCTCAGTCAGATAAGGTTCAGACTCAACTTATCTGCATTGCATATAAAAAGAAGTCAAGGAGTTAGCCTAAGTTAGCCTAACCTGATATGAGACCGAGAAATTGAAAAAGATAATATGATGAATGAATTGCCCCCGGGCCAAAAGAGGTGTAAGAGGACCTATTACGCGCTTGTGAGACCAAAAAGGTGGGTCTGGGCAAATTGATGACTAAGGATTAAGCCCGTGGCATGCGTGTATATTTATGAGATTTGTAATCGGATAGGGAGGCCACACCTCAAAGTAAGGGAACTGAACATAGGCTTATGAGATGGGAAGAATGAATAATTTTTTTTCAAATTTATGAATGAATATTACTACATTATTTCATTTTTATTATACAACTTAGTCATTTAGCACTAATGCGACATTGCGTTTACAAGTGGGCAACTGCATATAGGCATATGAAGAGAGGACAGGATGATGTGTTATAACAAAGTTGCACTTCATTATTTTGATTGCTAGACTTCCCTCACTATTTTATGTTATTCATGGACATATAAGTCACTCCACAGGGCCTGGTTCATAATTTTTATTATGCTTTGTAACTTAAGATATATTGTTATTTAACATTTACCTCTGGTAGTTTTTTGTATAATATAATATCTTAGCTTGCATAATTTATTTTTCTTTCTTTTATTTATATTAATTACTTAATTGCCAATACATTTGGTTTGCTATATTGGTTGATTGTTCTATTGCTTGATTTATTATTTTTTAAAGTGACAGCTCGGTCGGGTTCAAGAATTGTCGTTACAAAAATGATAAAGGAATACTCACCAAACAGTGTGTTAGAGCTTGAAAGCTGCGGACAAACTGGTTGAAATTGTAGGAAGTCTTACCAAATTTCATTAATCAATCAATTAGAAAAAACTTTCCCGTGAAAAGCACATGTTTATACTTTATACAATATACTACAGCAATCGTCATATAGTGTTACAGTCTCCCATCAAAGGAAAGTGCAATTCAACTAGTGTTGGATAAAAATGTAGTTGCCTCCCAAACAGTAAAAGGGAAGGATGAACAAAATTGAACCAATCTGAGCTTTTTCCTATATATCAGCGGAGTAGTGATCGACAATTTCAACCGCTTCTTATTTTTCCTGTGATGTTACAGAAAGCTACCGATGATCTCCATGTCATGGAGATGGTGGACAGAGTATGGGGCGGAAGCGAGGAGTAGTACAGTTGGAGAAGTTGGTGTGAAGATTTGACGTAGCCATAAACCTTCAGAATCACGGAAACTTTGATTTTTTTTTCTTTTGAGAAGTCGGCTATTCCAGATGAGCTGGTGGATGGAAATTTGGAATCGAGTTCGTTGACATTTCTAGTGGACCTATCTATTTGGTTGAGGTTGATTGGAGCTCGGGTCAATTTAACTTATTTTAATTTTATATTTACAGTAGACCTATTCTTAATCAAGAATCTAGAAAATGAAAGGTGTGTGAAGACTTGAAGTAGGCAACATCAGTCAACAACGACAAAAACTATTGCATGCCTGTAAGAGGTTATCGTTGAGATACACATTTACAGATACATTATTAATACTGAATAAGAATGGTGGATGGAAATAGTCAATGGTTGGTTGCTTGGTTATTGGTTCAGGAGGCTCATCAGTTCTAGCCTATATTATGAAGGTTATTTAAAGTCAAGGATATGAAAGAGCCCTCACTTGCCGATAGAATTGATCAAAGGAAGACGGTAGCTCTGCCATCTTCCCAGCTACCACACAGATTATTATAATAAAAGCTTTTTTTTTCATGGAGTGTTTGATTCTTTTTTAGAAGATGAACTCATTGAGCTTAACTTTTATAATTCAGTAAAATTTTTGTCTTGTTGATTGTAAGCTGGTTATAATGATCGATCATTTATGCTTAGGTTATTGGTCATTTTTTCTTCACCACATTCAATCTCCTTCCCTACATAACTTCTAACGATGAAGAACTAAAATTCTTTCAACCACTAGAAGTTATGGTTATCATGTTAGATGGTGATCCATTGAATATAAATGATTAAAAAAGTACTTATGGATATGAAATTTTTATCGATTAAATATTTATAATATTTTCGTGTATTGAATGTTTATGTATGTTAAATGTGCATGCTTAAATAAATGTTCATGAACAATATGTTAAGCGAATACATGAACAACATTAAATGGGCATAATTATTAATTTAATCATTTATATATGGTTAATGATATTTTCTAGGGAGATTATTGATAATCTTAATGGTTTGAATTAATTATTTTATATATATATAAGGCTGGGTGATGAAATTAATAACCCTAATAATTTGGAGGAAGTTATTAAAAGTTATAATTAATTTCTTATTATATTTAGTCGAAATAACTAGCTAAATTATTTGGATTATAAATTTCATCTCTAGTAAACATCATCAACTAAAAAATTACTAGAATTATCAATTTTAGCACTAGAAAACATCATTAATAACCTTTATATATGGGGGCGAAAATCCATTCTTTATTCATATTCACACATTTACACTGAAAATAATTAACAAGAGTCTCCGTCTCCTTTAGTGATTGAAGAAAAGTGTAAAAGAGAAATCACGTCATTCTCTAATCATGGAATATGGTATATTTCTATTGGCCCTTTCATGCAATATTATTGTTATGGCATAATATATAAGTCACTCAAAATATCATTGGTAGTTCTTAATTATGCCCCATTTATATCGTTAACTGCGTATGAAATTACTTCCTAAATTGTTTATTCAAGCAAATATTACTCAACAAAAGCTAAGATTGATCTTAAAATACAAATGCAACTGTGTACCAACAGAGCTAAGTGGTCATATAAAATACGAAAGTTGACGTAATCTTGAGAAACTAAAAGCAAGACATCTTCCATATTTTATGAGGCTTTACTCATGAACAACAATGAGTTGATTGTGGTAAAACATTCTTAACTACTTAAACCCCCTTCTCTTCGACGTACCCGATCAGTTACTTGGTAAGGTTCAAGCCAAGCTATGATATTCATCTCGATGAGAGAAAGTGTGCTTTTTACAGTGGAGTTCTTTAAGAAGAAGTATACATGAGTTGACCACCAGATTTATAGACCATAAGGATCATCCTAATTAGTAATTATCCATTGCAAAAGCACAAGCTTTGACTTGGCGTACATTTCTCAAACGCAAAATAATTTTCATCTAGTGCAACAGATCATTCACTATTCGTGTCTCATTTGGTTGGCGGTTCAAACGCTTTTCAAAGTCTCTTTATTGCACTCATGTTAGGTAGTTATCAATCTTATCATGGTTGTAAGTGAATTAACAAATTTAATCTATCCGACTCTCAAGTTTGGTGGCTCGATCATTAGCCTTCACTCTGGACTAGTATGAATTAATTATGTGCTTGCAGGATACTACTAATTTTGATTAAAGTTTGTTTTCGTCACTAATTGCTTTGTTTCACGAGCTGGCTTTTTGTATATATTCGGAGTTGGTGTGTTGTGAAAATACGAAGTGATAGCTTGAATTTAGTATCCTTTTCGGAATTTGGGTAAATGGTATGGTTACAACTCGTACCGTAGTAGCTTTTAGTCAGCACCAGATTACGTGTATGATTTGATTAACAGATAGCAGATGACAACATAAAAAGGAAGCCAGTGTAAAAGAGCTTGCATCCATTACACTTGAATGCCACCAAGATGGGGATGAAGCCGGATGAACTTGACCGTCGCAAGTCTAGTGTACCTCTGCAGCTGTCCAGCCGGCAAAGACCGTCTTCTGGCCGCTTGCCTTGCATGAGCAAGGAGAGAGGTGGTGGTGGGAACGGCAGAGGAAACGTGTGAGGCGGGGAGAAGACAATTAGCTAGAAGTGTTTCCTTCTTTGGGATGGAGAGGTACTCGCCTCTTTGGATAGGGCCGTTGTAATCTTGAAGATCGATTTCAAAGAGCTCATCATCTTCTTCCTGTTCTTCTTGTTTCAGGAAAGGAAGGGAATCGGGGGTTAAAATGCCCATGAATATGCCACTATAGTTGGTACGAATTGTATTGAGAAGAAGCCTGAGGTTGATGCTTTTAATGGGTGAAGGGGGATTGGACCAGGGACGGAGGTAGAGGATGTTAAGTGTAACGCCTTAACCAAACTTGAAACGGTTCAACGCCTTCATTATGGTGAGAAACGGTCTGACGTGGGGGTAGGTGTATGGAAAACTGATGGGGAAGAGACGGTTGGTGGCTGGGCTGATCAATCCATGCATGACTCGCAAAGACTTGTAAGCATATTTCGACGTCTCCCTTGTTAGCTCATATTTCGACGTCTCCCTTGCAAACACATCGGATGTCAAAATTTGCACACATTAATAAACTGGTTTTGGGGTCGGCAGCTAGATGCATCACCCGCGTCATCACACACGAATTACCTCTTTCTACCCAACAGGTAAAAGGCTTGACTGGGCTAATCAATCCATGCGTGACTTGCAAAGACTTGTAAACATATTTCGATGTCTCCCTTGTTACCTCATGGCCTGTTTGTCAAACACATCGGATGTCAAAATACATTAATAAACTAGTTTTGGGGCCGTGTCATCTTACCTCTTTCTACCCAACAGGTGAAAGGCTTCCTCGCATTTTTGTATTGTAATTGATATATCACGTACGACATCTCAATATGTGATTGCTCTTAATATAGCATGTTTTTCTCAATTATAAGTGGGTTGTCTTTTTGCCAGTCTCAAGCTTGTATAGACAATTCCATACATTTATAATTTATTTGGCGAAGACTCATCCCCATTAATAGAGCCTTGCAGCAAATGGGAACCCACGGTCCCTGTCTCTACGATAGAACGAGAATGAATGGCCTATAGACCACCGACCAAGGGTGCAGCCTAAAGCTCGTCTACGATTCGTTTCTACTAAGCGAGACTGGGCTTTCGGCATTGCTTAAAAACTATTCGGTTTCAGGTATCTTATAATGCAAATATATACAATAACAAACAAAAAGTTAACTAAAAGTTGATCATTTAGACATTTTAGTTAAGCGATAACATTCTTTTTACCTTCTGTTTGTCAAGTCTGGCTTAGCATAACACACAAGCAAAGGCCATGACAGACACAGATCAAACAATTAGTCCTGTAATCAGAAGCTACCAAACGCGACAGCAGGTCAAATCATTATGTATATGATTTACGATCCTTCAAAAATGTACTCTTCTCCAAATCTTGACCCCATGAAATATGAATAATGAGCACTAAACCTGCAGATGAGATCAAACAATTTGAATAAATACAGAGATCCAATTGCTTGGGTGAATAGAACGCTTCAAGAAAAAAGTACAAACATTTCTGATTAAAAACCAATTCAAAACATCCATTGCTTCTCTTTCACCAGCACGGAATAATGAGATTAAGAGTTATCATGATAATTGCAGGAACTAATTTAAAAACTACGGTGCAACATAAGTACATGAAACTAATTTAAAAATTACGCTGCAAGACAAATGCAGGAGGAATGCAGAATGTATTCTTACACCAACATTAGAATAACACTGACATGTTCAACACTAGGAATGACAACCAGCCAATTCAGCTGAATATCCTGGAGACTTGTGAGAGTCATATCAGGAATAGAACTGCTTAATGCGTGAAGATATCATATATTGTTCCGATCTGATCAAACTATTTTCTGGTCCTTAATCACTTAAACAATCTTCATACGTAAAATTAGAATGAAGCATAATAATTGTAAGGTTTTGACTTTCATAAATGTGCTTAACAGATTTCTGTAAGTAGTGTCATCTCTTTGCTGACACAATTCAGATAATTTCACTTTTAACATAGCAAGATTTCAGTAAAGTACTCCGTCCTGAAATGTATGTAAGAGATACTTGTAGCTCTAGTTTTATTTGTATATCTTCAGTCTTCTCTCTTACCATAAATGCCCAAAAAATACACAACAAAAAGCATGAGGTATAACATCCATAGATATCTGAACTGAAGCCTATAAATCATAGCATTGGGAATATTACGAGACTTAAAAAAAACAAAAAAGCCATCACAAAAACAGAAGAGTATAACTTCTTATAGAACATAGTCAAATAAAGAAAAACAAATTAATCAAATCGAAATGTCAGAAACATGTTATTCTATATAAAAAAGAAAAAAGAAAAGAAAAAAGAAACATAGGATTCTAGGACATCAAATATATTCTGGAACCATAAGGCTGATGCAAAGCAGTATTTAAAAAGGTTTGCTCAAGTGCTTACCGCAAAGAACAATCAAAATATCACCAGCAGGGAAAAGATCGAGTAGATTAAGCAGCAAGCATAGGCTATCAACCCCCGATGCTCTTCTCCACCAGATAGCAGCTCAACCAATAACCTAGTACAAACCCTTGTAGACCACAACACAAACATTGCAGCCAGAGATAAGAGAACCACTCTCCCCTGCGGCAGAAACAAGGACACTGCCGAGAAATTCACAATTGGTAGCATGCAGTATCCCACAAGGCTTAAAGAGCGGTACAAGTCAAGTTTCCCGTTGCGCCCAGCCAAGTTGTTAAAGACAAAATACAAAAACATGGATGCCAACGCAATCCATCCAAAGAGAATCCCAAAGTGGATTTTTCCTGCCAGTAACTGGAAGAGCCCAAACGCCATTATAAAGAGGAAAGGGCCAGCCAAGTCCGCATCTTCATGGAGGCTGGCATCTACTCTAAAAGGATTCAATATCGAAACCGTTTTACGCCAGATCTGTCGCGTATTGATCCCCAATTCCTCCAGCAGAGGGGGCTCATCCTCAAAGCCGGTTCCAACTCCCACACCAATCGCACTACTCCCAAATGCCGGAGTAGAGAAGGAAGTGGAAGCAGAAGTTGAACCAATATCAAAAGACATGAAAGGGAGGTTGGGATTATTCGCAGGGTATGGCGGCTGGAAAGGGGTGGCGGCAGGCGGACGGCGTTGCTGCGGCACAACTCCCTGGCTGCTACCAGACGGAAATACCACCGGCGGGACATTGAACTCCCTCGCCATGATCGAACAACCACCCGCAGAGAAATCCAACAAACAACTGATTGAACACGAAACTGCAAAACAAAACTTACCATTGTGAATCAGAAATTCAAAATAATCATGCAGAAATTCACCTAATTTCCACAACTTCGATTCGGATCTACAGAAATAAGAACAATTGCCAAAAAAAAAACAATATATAACCTAGTTTTGGCAAACTATACATTCAAAATAATCATACTAACGTCGCACTTTTTCTACTGTTTGAATTCAGATCTGCTAAAAAGGGTGTTGGAGTGTGCAAAATAACCATCGTTGTACATCTACAAATACGAGAACCAACACAAACACCAGCATATCAACCATTTCCAATAGAAACTCAATCCAAGAACGCCAAAAGCATCTATAGAAGAAATCGAAGGGAACTGGGATGATACCAAGATTAATGATCGAGACTTACGACTCAAATCCCCAAAGAAATCCTCAGAATCAGCGCAACTCGGTGGAAAGCGTAGCGAAAACAGGGATCGGAGAGGAATATAGAGATGGGGAGGGACGACGGTGAGAGCGGGGAAGGCGAAGAGCAGGAAAAACCGCCGGCGACGGGAAGTCAGGGTTCCGATCGCCGGCGACGTCGAGGGTAGCTTAGCGAGGAAGGGGGAGCCTTTTTTTGAAAAAAACAATCGTAAAATTTTTGGGCCCGTCGCTCGTGAAGTGGGCCGAAACCCTTTTGGGCCAGTGGGTGGATTATCCGACCCGAAAAAAAAATTATTTGATAAAATAACAATTTTAAATTCCCTAATCAGGCAATCTTTTTCACATTTATCCTCACAAACTGATGCACACGGCGATGCTTTTGCAAATTTATTAATAATTATACATTAATATTTTTAAAAATAATTATATTAATACTAATTACAATTATTAGGCTTTGGGAGTCTAATATATTTAGCAATTAGGCTTTATTTTTTCAGTTCCTGGTAATACTAAAAAATGCTCCCCCTTTTCCCATAAAAAGTTTAAAAAAATTTCTATTGCAATCTAATTTATAATAATTATTTTTTAAGTCGCATTGAAAAGATTTTAATATACAAATCGAAAAATCTTTATAACCGGTCAAGGGGGAACTCATTGAAATGAAGGCTTGGAGCAACGCCGGCGGCGATGAACCGTCTCCACCAACTGCGGCCACCGCCGCCGCCGACACCTATCTCGCCGCCGTTCGTCGACTACCGGCGGTCATGGCTCCGCACCCTCCACCGCCATGGCCTCCGGTCCACCGTCCCTCTTCGTTGCTCCCAATCCAACAACTCTGCTCAGGTTTGCTCTTCGCTTCTTGCTGTCTCGTCCAAAATGTTAATATTTTGTGCCTAATAATTAAGTAAAGATTGGTTCTTGTTTTTTTTATTTTATTTCCGGGATCTTGATGCATGCTCCACTTGTTTGAATTGCTTGCAATTTGGAGGGAAAGCAGGATTTCGAGAAAGTGGAAGTGGATTGCATGTCCATTGTTGGACTACTTGAACGAGTCATGGACCCATTTCCACGCCACAGGTTGGCTTCGTTTATTCGCTTCCTTTTTTGGTAACTCGGTTGTGATTCTACTGCGAAAGCATAATTCTTCTGGTTGAGGATGTGCTAAAAACTATGTATTTTCGTTCTTATTTTCTGGACATGAAATTGTTGGATTTTAGATCCACCCCCTCTTTGCTTGATTAGACGGTTGCATGTTTCAAGGTTTTGCGCAGGTTGAGTTCTTTTGTATCAATTGGTGTTTCTCTTTGATTGCAACCGAAGCCAAGCGCCAACTGCTTGCAGCTGGATTCAACTTACTCAATGAGAGCGAGGATTGGGAGCTGAAACCTGGAGGGCGTTATTTCTTTACGCGAAATATGTCCAGTCCGGTGGCTTTTGCTGTCGGGAAAAGTGGGTAAAAAAGCTTGCTCTTTCACTACAATGCTAGCTATGTCGTGTAACAAATAATTTTGCACTGCCGTAGATTCCAATCTATTTTATCCTTAGAGGATAAAGAATGCTATAATTTGTTGTGACAGTGATGTCAAGTAGCCTGAAACTTAGATGTGCTTATGAATTTATCTTCCTAAACGTTCTTTTTCTTTTTCTTTTTTCTGTAGATTTTTTTCATCCTTTTTTCCAGTGGTAAGTGGAGCTATCTTTTTTTTTGCAGGTATAGATTGGGCAGTGGATTTCATGTTATTACTGCCCACACAGATAGCCCTTGTCCAAAAATAAAGCCAAGATCTGCCTCTTCAAAATCCGGTTTTCTCGTGTTGAACATTCAGACTTATGGAGCTGGTTTATGGCATAGGTGGTTTGATCAAGATCTAAATCTTGAGATCTGGTGATGGAAATTTTCACCATAAGCTCGTTAAAGTAAAAAGGCCTTTACTGGGAGTGCCGACATTGGCCATCCATCTTGACCGGTCTAAAATTCTCTTCTGAACCTTGTTAGTCCACTAGACTAATATGTGTTTTAGATAGTCTATGTATGTTATCTGACTTCTCATTTAAGTTACAATAATTTTAATTTTGATGCCCCCATCACATTTTGGTTCAGTACAGTCAATTCTGATTGCTTCGAACCAAACTTAGATACTCATTTGGTCCCACTTCTTGCAACAAAGAAAGAATATTTGCCTTCAAAATGTGAAGGTAAAAGTTCTCAATCATCTTCACCAAAATCCCTGCATCATCCTTTGCTCATGCCGGTTTCATCTTTTTCTTCCATTCATATATTATCTGCTAAATTGGTCCTTCATGGGATGCAAGTGATCCATTGCATATGCCGCATAAATAATTGAAACTTTCTTTGTTGAAAAGAAATTGCATAAAGAATACTTGTGATTATGCTGATATAGGAAAAACTTTGATTCAAGGCTAGTTGGGTAATTGTTTAGATAATAGCTTTTGGATAGAAGCCAAAACTGACTAAAGCGGTGGCTAGTACTAAATTGAACTTTGGATTTTTCATCTCTTACAGAATGTTGAATCAATTCACTTAAACACGTCTTTTTGGGGAAAATAAAAAAAATGTGGTATTTTAATTGACCAACTAGTTGGGAAATTGAACCAAACTAACAATTCAAACATTTTCTGAACAGTTAGATGGTCAATTTTAATATTGTGAGCATGAAGCTTTTTCTGCTTCATGTCTGAATTTTTACAAATCTTTCTTATTTTAATTTGTGTGGTTAGGTTCTGTCAGAAGAACTTGGTTGCCTTGCAGGAGATATTGTGAGCATTGAGCTGAACATTTGTGATACTCAACCTAGCTGTCTTGGAGGTGTAAATAGTGAATTTATCTTCTCTGGAAGATTAGACAATCTTGTTTTAAGCTACTGTGCACTAAGAGTTCTAGTGGATTCTTGTAAACTACAGGATGATTTGTCTAAAGAACATTCAATCAGAATGGTTGCTCTGTTCAACAATGAAGAGGTAATGACTATTTATAACTCTGTTGGTTAAATTGAGTGTATCTACACCCTATCCAGTCTATAGTGTAAAAAATTTGAGAAAATTTTTCTTTTAATGTGACATTTTTCAAAATTCTTGTGATCCTAAGTATGGCCCAATAAGCATGAATAAAAACTTACTTACCCCATCTTTGTCATGAGTATTTCTTCAAAATGAATGTTGCGTTCATGCATATGTAGCATTTAGTTTTCTGGTTTCTTATCAGGCTATTCATACTTACCACAGGTTTTATAAAGATCTGTTTGATTTTTAGGTTCGGTCTGGATCAGTACAGGGTGCTGGTGCACCCACAATGTTTCAGGCCATGAGGCGTATTATTGATTGCTTAGCTGATAAATATGTTGGTGAGAGCAGTTTTTACAGAGCAATTTGCTAATCTTTTCTAGGTAAATTATGTTCCATCCTTCCCCTCCTGTATTTAATTTTTTTAGGTTTTGTAGTCTCACATATTTTGCTTAATCATTCTTTGCATAAAGTAGGTGGTTTATCTTTTTTTAAAAAAATCATTTTATATCATTTTATGCCATTGTTGAGGAAATTTATGTGTCTTTCATGATAGACATGCCTCACTAAATGCTCAGAATTGCCTTTTTGCCTATCATTTTGTGTGCTAAATTTGGATCTTGCATTGTCATTCTTACGGGACCATGCCTTATATGTCAATGTGTTGGCAACCAGTTTTTAAGTGCCTCATATGAGGAGCCTAATCCTTTTCAGAATTTTGGAGTTTCTCCAATATTTACTGCATTATGTAATTGACACAATTAAGGATCGTCGCAAGTAACCAATGGACAAAAGGTTGAAAATAGCAAATAAATCCTTATAGGGTCTCTTGGTCCTTCTATTCTTACAGATTACTTTATTTTGGTTGGAAGTTACCAAGTGGAATGGTTGCCAACATATTTTACGTTACTCCTAAATGATGTTTTCCATAGCCTCATTGTGACGGTAACTTGAGCTCTTTGACAATTGAGGACATTAGTGCAATCTGAAACATTTGCATCATAAATAATTATGGTCCACATGAGGCCAACTTGATGCTTTTCAGAATCAAAGTGAGTCCCGCTAAAAGTGAAACGTGGAAGGGGATAATAGGATGCAACTGTTGGGCCTTTTTACTCTTCTCGTTAGATACAGGTTTTCCTTATTGGCCTTGATCACTTAGTGGGCCTTAAAAAAACTCATATTTTTCATGCAAGCACGTTGTTCTTTTGGAGACAAACAATAACTTCTTTAACTGCTTAATGTAAAAGAATCTAATCCTTTTTGGATGTGTTATCTATTATGAATAAGGATCACAACATGCGTTTGCGTAACTTGTCAACTAGCCATCAATTCTTGGTATATTTTGTTAAAGGGCCAGAAATTATAGTGTTAGCAAAAGTAGGTTGGTTATCATCTACATTAAGCTCCATCAACTACATGAAAATCTGTTGGCTTAAGTTATTTTTAAAAAAATGAACACTAGCTGAATTCAATTTCATATTGATCACAAATTTATTCAAAAAAGAGATTTGGCCTCTTTTGTTGTTGTCATGTGTTTAACTCATTAAGTGTTGTAGTGACTAGAATCTTTACGTTTGAAAAATGAATATATTTGGGCTTAGATAAGCAGTTGAAATTTTACTTCTCAACTCATGATTTCGGCTTACTTTACCACATTGCACTAGCATAACATGAGAGATAATTGTTTGTTATGTTTTATTCTCCCTACAGTATCTGTAGACATGGCACATGGCGTTCATCCAAACTACTCAGATAAATATGAAGAGCATCACAGGATGGGGTGTGGATCTACTATCGGTTGGAATTCGTACTGTGGACTGTGATATACCTCAGCTTTCCATGCACAGGTTAGCTTTTAATCATGCTTTAGTTGCATACTTCATGTTTTGTTTTGCTGGCTTCTCCCACGACAAGAAACTATGAACCGGTCATTAGAAAGTTTTCTTTCTTTTCCTTCTTGTTTATCTTATATGATACTTGTGGTTTTATAGTTATGGTGTCATCATTTGTTATTTAATAAAATTTATCCTAATACACCACAGCTAAGGTAGATTGTGAGCATTCCTTACGCAGGTCATATTTATTGCATAAGCTTGTATACTACTGTTGCTTGTTCTGTTTATGGTTTTCTATCTCTAAGATTTTGCTGGTCGTACTCTTCCATTGATCAATGGGCAGATTCTGTATTTTTCTCTGTGCATCTGAGTCCATGACAGGGGAGCTTCTTGACAGACAAAAATGTGCTTGTTTTGTGTTTTTCGAATCTTTAAATTTTTGTGATGTTGTATTTTGAATTGAGACTAGGATGTCAGTTGGAGTTCCTTTGTGAGTTGGGAGCAATTATTGAATCAACATAAATGTGTTTGTTTGTCTTCTTTCAGTATGACTAATAATTTAATTTTGTTTTGTCATTTTAGTTGCCATTTTTAATTACATGGATCCTAGTATAGGATTTATGTCCATATCACCCTTTGGGTATTAGGTGGAAGAAGAAGATTTTCTCATTTAAGTTCATGTTTTCTCTGTTTTCTTTCTTATTTTACTGATTATCCTCCATAATGATGGGAACGAATTGACAAATCAAATAAATGTTGGGGAGTACTTAGATGAAAGTGGAGAAATTGAGATGAATGAGGGGAGAAAATAGAGTAGTACCTTGTAGTAGAGCTTCATTTGTTTGAAAATCTAAATCACAATATATGGTGACATCAATGTTTATTTAAAATCTTAAAGAAATCTAAAGTAAGCAACCTTTTAATATCCTGAAAATAATATTCCGAAAGTAATATAAAATTTTAACAAAACCAATATGTCTATAGAAGATTTGTTCTAAGAAAAAACAGATAAAGCATGCTCATAGGCCCTGGTATTTATTACAAGTGAACTTTGCTCATCTGCTTCATAAGTGGCTCTGTATCAGTTATGTAAGGTGGTATACTGGCCGAGTTTACTGTGGTCAGTGTATGTCTACACATTTAATTGGTTTTGATGTATTATCTTGGATTGGAAATGCATTAGTTTCAAATCTGAACATGAAACGGTGCTTTCTGCTGACAAATGAAATTGGTACTTCCGTATTTGCTCCTATTCATAGTAAGAACCTTGTTCAATGGTAATTCATAGTAAATCCCATTTGCTTGATATCTGATCAGTTTCTTAACACCAATGTATTTTTTATCAATACCATGCAAAGTAGTAGTGATGTATAATATGCTATTCCATGACAGCTGCTTTTATGGTCTAATTTTATTTTTTATTGGGCAGCATCCGTGAGATGTGTGGCAGAGAAGATATTGATACCGCTTACCGGCATTTCAAGGCGTTGTATTCAACCTTCTCAAGTACAGACAAAATGTTCGTTGAAGCATTTCCTTTCACAATATCAAACAATGTTCATGTTACTCTGTTACCAGTCCTTACACGATTGTGATTCGATTGTAAAGGATTATGTGATTTGCCTGGTAATTGAACCTTCTTTTTCATTAAGCGAACATCTTCTATTACATGATTCTTGACTCCTCTCAAGTCTAATAAAAACGATGACACTGGTGGCACCGCTACATTCTTTATACTAGACGAAAAAGATACAATGGAGAACTGGTCAACAGTTTTAGAGCTTTTTGGTAATGGATGGCTTTCCAGCGGTTCCAGCAACCAGGTTGAGATCAAAACTAGGTGGAGGGTTTCTGTTTGGACTCGGACTTGCCTTGGCCAGTTTCTTCTTAAGCTCGCATAGTAGTGCCTGGTTTTCCTGGTTGAGAAGCTGTGCCTTTTTCCTCAGTCTTTCATTTTCCTGGATTATGTAACAGTTCTGCAAATACAGTTCTGAGTTTACTCTCTCCATGTTCAGAAAAATCTGCAGGGAGAATTCAAAGAGATGACTGTGACAAAAGGGTAAAAAAAAATCAACACAACAATATTTTAGCAAGCACGAGTTCGGAGGTGCAACAGGAACAATGGCAAGGAATATGACCATGTTTAGTACAAGAAAGCCAAACTATATATGCCTGGGAATGCAACCAAAGTGCCCATGGAAAGAAAAATAGATGGAAACTTGTATATGAAAAAAGCATTGAAAACGCATGCTGGAAAAGAGTCGTGGAATGGAGACATGGAAGAAGGGAACGAGTAGAAACACCAAGAACCGAAGCGCACGCAAACATGCATTTGTATGCTTTGTGATCATCACCTCTTCAACAGGTAAGGTCCCCTCCCTTGCAAAGAAAATCCAACTGTGAGTAACAGGCTAAAAGTGAGAGCAGCCAAGAGTGGTGATCCGAGTGAGATTGTTGTTCGTCAAGAAGGGTATATAGATGATTTGAAAAGCAACGCAATCATGCACAATCATGCAAAGTGTAAGCAGCCAAGGCGGGCAAGGTGGTAGGAATCAATGTTGTGTTAAAACATATAATGATACATGGAAGGGGAGATGGCGTCATAGAGGTGATGATGGTCTGGAACTAGGGTTCTTTGGTTTAATCTTTGCTCCTCTTTGTTTCTGAAAAATGTTGGATGGGTAATAGAGGCATCCAAGATTCGCAATGATGGAAAATAGGTTTAGGGAAGGGGAATTGATGAGGTTGGAGAGGGGAGAGGGGCTGACCGTCATCACTCCCCTTCCCTCCCTCAATCAATTCTCTTTTGTTTCTTACTTACAGCAATACTCATTTCATCACCTCCTCTTTCTCCTCCGCATACACGTTAGGATTAGTGGTAAAAGGGGGTATGGTTATGTAATCAGATGCTTTTGCCCGTGGTGGAAAAGAGGTACTTATTTATAAATGGTAGGGTACCCTTGGATTCACAACTTTGATGGTTCCTTGTGGATGCTGTAGTGAGCATGTTTAAGTGGGCAAGGCTTTTCCTGTGAAGTTTTGCATCTTCAATGAGTTTATGCTAAGTTGAGGCAAGGAAGGTCATCATGGAGGGGGACGCATAGCTTGAAAGACTTCTGGCGGGTTTGATGTCTATGCAGCTCTGTTCTCTCAGATGGGCATCATTAGCAACTGAGATAGGTCTGAAGCTAAAATCATCTCATGCCAACCCCCTTGAGCTGTTTAATTGTTTAACTGGAATCGATCTGATAAAAAAAACATACAAATACTCTGCATACACAATGTTCTTTTGTGGTTGTGTGTTACGCAAGGTTTTGGACCAGTGGGCAATGAACCCATTCAAGGGAGCAGACACGTTTGGTATAAATTTTAGTGTTGAGGGGATGGAGTGGGGCAACGTGTACTTGAGTAGGAAGGAAAGGATGTTTGTCCTTGGCATTGAAAATTCCAATCCTAAAACTGGTCTGAAACCTAGTTCCCATAACTGGGTACTGCACATATTAAACTTCGTTGAAGAAGGAACCTCCCCATTGCAGGAAAGGGGAAGCCGATATTTTCGGTGGTAATAACGTCGGCCGAAGAGGGGCTTACGGCTGGGGTTCAGATTTTGATGATGAGAGGGGCTCTAGCACTTGTACATTGAAGAGCAGCTCACCCTCGTTGACGTCTTTTGCTCTCTGCAACAAATCTAATCAAGCTGCTCTACTCTCAGATAAAATCTAATCAGCTGCTCCCTTCATTGACCACTGGTAAATCTTGTCTGGATAAGAAATGACTCTTTTGGGTGAATGCCATTCCCACACCTTATTTTTTTCATATATATATATATATATATACAAGCCTGCTCTCGACGCAGCAACACTTTCATAAAGATTTGCAAGTTGGGTATACATACACCTTGTACATAAACAAAAGCAAAACAAAACTTGATCAAAGCATAAAACCAAAACGTAGTTAATGATCTTTCAGATGACTTGCTCCTCGTGACTCTTAATATATGTTAACGATCTTTTCCGTCCTTCTTAGTGGTATCAAAGATATATTTTTGCATTTGCCAACATGTTTTTTTATGGGTTTGATGAGGTGAACCATTCGACAACAACACGTGTTTACCCATGAGCTCTATCAGTTTCTCTGAACTACTCTAATCTCCTATATTAAAATGCTTTACTTGTTTTAAACTTTGTTAAAAAATGATATCGGTACTCCCAATAAGATTACCACAGAGCTTATTTGCTTTGTATGTAGATTTCTTTACACTATGTTCTTTATTAGAGCATCAAAGGAAGTGCTTATTTGTACTGCCTAACTAGCACTAAAATATGAGAACTAAAAAAAAAAATTAAAAAAGCCCAGAAATGCAACACAATCTTTGGGAGCATCGGCCGCTGGAAATCCATTCACGCATGGCTTATGGTGAGTTGAATCGGGCCTGCGTCTGCCAAAATTGTCGTCAACAAATAGGGCGTGACGTTTCATTGTGGACGCCATGAACAGAATGACGTAGAAAAAAGTGTATTCTATCAACCATACGAAAAGCAAGACATACACTTGCCACTTCAATCTACTAAAGTGACATGGGTTTGAGCTAAAAAAAATTATTAATGACCGTTTATTAGTTTTCATAGATGAAATGAAGATAGTTAATACAACTAATATTTTCTTGTTTACAACTTCTCATCCCAATTCAAAATGAATAGAGTTACAGAGGTTTCACTTTCCACCCAAAAATTATAAATGACTGTTTAGTTTTCATAGTATGCATGAAACTCCTTGATGGGCATCTGAGAAGTTATCTAGTATGTGCTATCATGACAGACACCATGTTGGAAGTTCTTTGAAGTTTGAACTACGAGAATGCTGCACAAGAGCAACATCTCTTAACAAGCTCTAACATTCCTACAACATTTTGACACAACACGATGATTTCTAACCGCGGCTATTCTTAAAACCTGGGTAAGGGACATCCAACAACTTGCGCAACTAGCCTTGTCTTGGAGTTGAATAAGGGAAACCACCATGTTGCAACTTGCAATTCACTTTCCCCTTTATAACCAGGGGAAGATAAAGCGATCCTAACTTGTAAATGTGTATCGTATACAGTAAATAAAAAGCCGTAATGTTGTAGTAAAAATGAGCTAAGAAATGGTGATACCAGAGCTGCAAGCAATAAATAACATCACAGTCCTGGGTTCAAATCTTTAAGCAGTTTTACTTCACGTTATAATTCGCAAACTTTATTATTTTTCTGGGTTGCCTAGTTCTGGTTTACGAGTATGTGACGTGCCTGCAAACAAAATAAATGCAAACTGCAGAAATCTGTTCAATTGAAATCACTGATAAGTCAAATTCAACTACAGTATTCTTGCCCTGCTCAATTTGCTCTCTGCATATTTTACAAAACTGATGCACAATCGCCACATCTTGCTTATCATTCATTCTTTTTAAATGGTAAAAAGAACAGACATGGCACGAATGAAACAAACCATTTGAATACGTATATTTTGTGAAAAAAGTTAAAAAAATAAGACTGCACCCGATTGACAAGCAAAGAGCAATGTAAAGGAAGATGTCCGGGGCCATTACAATTATTCATTACTATTGCTAGCGCCTGCTCGATGCTCAGAACAGTAGTATGAACTTGCCACTAAGATATGAGCCAAAATTGTTTTAGTCCTTCGATTATCTATTAAAAATGAAAATTGAACCAAAGAGCTGTTGAAAAATTAGGTGAAAACCGATTGCATCAACCCAAAGGGGGCCGCCAGTCGTCAGGTCAGTGGAAGAATATGCATCTGCTTTCCACCAATGAAAAGCAGGCACTTGATAGAATTGCAAATCACTTGCGCGTTCATCTAGAAGCGATGTTCTAGAGACTTATTGCTAGAGTTGAGTACAGAAAGGATAAACAGTAATCGATTTATAATTCTTCACACAACTTTAAGCTATCTGCCTCCAAATAATCAGGAATGCCCGCCATGAACTAAGAATAAAATGAGCTGCATGCTGCACCTTTTTTATCAGGCATTATATCTTACAAGATGATTCATGAAAAGAATATGAAAACATCTTAGAACTACATTCAATGGAAAGATACATTAAAAAAAATATTGTATAACCAAGACCTTTGAAAGAAAATGACATTCAAATAGTTAGTGTAAAATTTCTTCTTTTCTGGATAATATTTCCATGCATACGCACCGCACCTTATTATTGGCGAAATCAATGTCCTTATGGAAAGCATAGTGCTCAAGTATCTTTATTTAATGAATTTTCAATTTACATTCAACTACAAGAGACCTATATATAGTTTTGCTAGATACAAATGAAGTATTTAAGGAGGATAGGGCAAGCAGATGAACAATTATGTTGCAACTGTTCTACGGTATTTCTGAATTCAATGGCAAATAAGATGGAGCCGTTTTCTACAACAATGGAACACAAACCGGTTTCTTTATTTAGTGTTAATGACAATGGACAACAAAAAAATCAGAGAGTCTGTGAACAAAGTTAGATCACAGCTTGGAATCAAGTTTTTTCCATTTAACTGGAGTATTCAATGTTACACAAAGGTGCCTGAGTATTCAATGTTACACAAAGGTGCCCTGTCCAACCTTCATCAGACAGTTACCTTGTATGTATTCTCACTCCACCAATTAGGTGGAAACAGAACAATCTCAACTAACACATTCCAAACTACAGTAATACACAAAAAGTAACAAAAAAAAAGAAGAAAGAAAAGAAACAATCTTAGCTCATTGATGGATTACCAGAGGTGGAATTTGCAGTCCGGAGTCCTTGAGGAATGGAATTTCTCGAGGTCTCTCCACCAGATCTCGGTAAAGAGAGTACTCTGCCTCATAGTCATGCAAATGGAGCTCCGCTTTCTGATTCGTATGGTAATGGTGCTTCGCCGAAGTCGATTTCCCAAATCCAAACATGCTAACCTTGTCACAAATCCCCATAGCCAGCATCACAGCCTGCATCCCAGAAGAGTAATGGAACATACTCCCCTCATGGGCAGCAGCCCACTCCTCCGGCGGCTTGCCCGTCTCCTCCACGAACCGCTTCAAAGAGTAGTACTTCACCAACCGAGTGCAGAGCAGGTCGAACCTGGCGTCGGTGATCAGCAATGGCGCCTTGTGGGAGCCATTGCAGAAGGCGTAGTCCATAAAGTGGACAGCTTGGCAAATGTACATCACCATGGGCACCTTCTCGCCGTATGGATGGCAAAAGCAGCTTTCCCTCCTCCCACAAAGGTGAAGAATGTTGCTATTGACGAAGGCCATGCTCGTCTTCGACCCAACATGCCTCTCGTACCCTCCAATCCGAGCGTTGTTGAGCCGAATCACAATCTCATGCCCGTCGATCAACGTCCCGTTGTCGCTCTTGAGCAAGATCCCGCTGTTACCGACGACGGCACAGGAGGAGTACCGGCGGCCGGAGGCGGGTAGGCCGTAGTGCCGATCCAGGGGCCGCTTGAGGAGATCCACCAGCTCCGCCATCACCTCCGGCTGGTACCGCTTGTTCCGAAACCAGGCGCGCAGGGACCGTCGGAACTCCGGCCAGAACGCACGGTATCTCGGCGAGCGGAGCTGGACGGGGATCCGCGCGGCCATCGCCGCCGCCGTCCTCGGCAGGACCTCATCGTCGGCGGCAGGGTGGTAGCGGTGCCAGGAGGAGATGGTGCGGTAGTGGGCCTGCCCAACTCCCGCGCGGCCGCCCTGGCGGAGGCGGCGAGGAGGGTGAAGTCGAGGAGCTGGTCGACTTCGCGGCGGGACTTGTCGGCGGCGAGGTCGAGGGCGGCGAAGCGGAGGAGGGTGGAGTTGAAGAGGAGTGGGCGGAGCGGGCGGGGCGGGCGGCGAAGGAGGAAGATGCGGGAGGTGAAGGCGGTGGCGACGGCGACGAAGAGGAGGAGGGTGAAGAGCGGGCGGACGGACTTCTTCATCGCCGGCAGCCCGACGGGGAAGGCGGCTAAAGGGGAAGGGCGGACATGGTGAGGGGATGTGGAGGTGGGAGGGTGAAGTTTTATGGAGATAGTGGAGATGGGTGCGCCGCCATGGCTCGAGGACGGTAGAGAAGCTTTGGGGGAGTGGGTTGACACTTTGCAAGGAGACAGACAGAGGGGAAGAAGTCGTTTGTTTATATGAAATACATATACGTGGGGAAAGAATGGCTACACGCTGGTGAGGTCCATGATTTGGACCAAGAACACGGCAATAATTTGGCTTAGTTGCACCCACCTATTTATGCCCAAGATAGAAGATAAGGGCGTGTCTGTGGAAGATCTCAAGCCCGCCTAGCCTACCAGTGTAACGTCACGACACTGCCAGGGAAACACATTTGTAGTGATTGAAAATCCCATCATCCTGGCTTCGGATCGTTCTTAAGGCAACATCATAGTCATTCATCGGAAGAACCGACAGGGAGGGCGGGCGTATTTCACCATGGCTTCGGGAAGTAGAGAAGCTTTGGGAGTGGGTTGGCACTTCGAAGGAGACAACCGGAAAACGAAAAAGTTATTATTTATTTCTGTTTATATAAAGTTTATGTATATGTGTATATCTATAAAGTATATGTATATGAAGGCTAGTTTTTACATTTATCTCAAGGGAACTCTTTCTTTCAAATAATAATAATAATAAAAGAATTTCTTTCTTTTCCAGGCTAATTAAACATCTAATATAAAAAATACCATCTCAATCTTAAAAAAATGGAGCCATGTAAGGGATGCTATTTTGTATTTGTATATTAATATATTATAAACAAATAAATTGCAGTAGTTGCCTGCACCAAAAATAGTAAACAAATAAGGAGGTCGGCCTCCACCAGATAGGCCAACTTGCAACCTTAATCATGCTGTGCGTCAAGTATCAACATGTTCGGCCTTGCAAGTTGCACCAGAAAAACAAAACAAAAAAAAGTGTTCGACCCTTGTAATTAACTAAAATTACGTCAAATCTTGTAAATTTTTTTTAAAAGCTTCTAATGATCTTCCCTGTACAACAAACAAACATCAATGTCACTGGTCAGCTTTTCTCGAGAAGTTTATACCATTCAGAAAAGGCTGCATTGTAATCAATATTTTCGATACCAACACGGGAGAATAATACGGCTACGGCAGCAGAAAATATTACAATAAATTTACCTAACACTTATAGGGTTGTCTTAAATCTTTTTAATTAAAAAAATTTTAATTTAATTATTACAGTTAAATTTTTAAATATTTTTTATTAAAAACATTTAAGTCGATCATACAAATGTTATAACAAATTTGTTATAACATTTGCTACAGAAAATCTCTCACTTTTTTCATTTAATTAAAGCAGAACATCCTAAACACTTAGTTAAGCCACAATTACTATTTGATAAACGATGTCTTCGATTAATTAAAACTATAGATCACTAGATCCTACATTATATTATATTTGTACTGCCGAATAACAAGTCAAATGGTAAATTGAATTGAAATGGGCACGAACCATGGGACGACGCAGATTAAAATGCCCCACCGAGTTCAACGTTACGAGTATCCTCCCGAAACAAGTTTCCCTGAATGTCAATAAGTGGGAGATAACATCGAGGGAAAACACGGCCACGGGCCAATCCTCTGGAGTTCTACTCGATCACCACGCGATAAGCCAGATTTGTCCCTATATATTAATATCAGATCCAGCTCCATCTCTGATTACTGAATGGAGTTAATTCACGATGAGTGTGTAACTTATAAGAAGTCATCATGCATGATAAAAATTAGACCAATGTAGTAGCAACTCTCTTTTCACCATGGCAAGGTTGCTGCTTAATAACTCAACCGTGTCTACAAATTAGTGCATCCAAGACCGAATTCTCTCTCGTTTGGAATTATGAAGGGATCGTATATTCGATAAATAAATAAGTGATGAGTTGAATAACTATGAGTGAAGATGGGCTAGACCAGCGTGCTCTTGAGGTTATTGCATGGTTGCATGAATCAGAATTGGAATCGGAATCGGAGTCGGAATCCGAATCGAATCTATCTGAATCGAGCAACAGGTATCGACTGACACTGCACTCGGCCTCGAATCCGGTCCAAATTAGTCATATAAAAATTTGCCAACTGCATAACGAAATACACTGAAATACCTTAATTATATAATTTCTCAATATAAATACACAAATTCAAATATTTATACACCAATCCTTAAAGGTGTGTTATTATGACAATCTGGATCCACTACCAAGCAGAATCTTTCGAGTATCTCCAGCTATATTCGCACATCACAATTTGCACATCACAATTTACACGTAGCACATATTTGCACATACCAAGCGACGTGCAGCACAATACAGTGGGGTCGAATCGAAATCCCAAATCAACAATAAAAAAATCCCAAATCCGCACAAAATTTTAATTTGGACATCACAATTTACACATCATATTAATCAATTAGCACATCATAGATAACAATTCCTACATCACAACATTCAATTTCAATAAAAAAATCTAAATTTACCCAAATTTTCGTTCGGCTGCCGATTCCACCCGAACTTCTCGCGTTTGCGTTCCACAGCACATCTCCGCAGTGCTGTCGGCCGGCCACCTATCGGAGGCGGAGTTACGAGGGTGGTGGCGTGGTCGGAAGGTCGGGCGGAGTTGAGGTCGGATGACAGAAGCGCGGTGGAGCGGCTGCCGATTCCACCCGAACTCTTCGCCTTTGCGCTCCACAGCAGGTCGGACAGGGGAAGCGCAGTGGAGGGCAGCCGCCGATTCCACCCGAACTCTCGCCGTTGCGCTCCACAGCAAGTCGGGCGGAGCTGAGGTCGAGCGGCAGTGGCGTGGTCAGAAGGTCAGGCGGAGGTGAGGTCGGACGGCGGAAGCGCGATGGAGGGCAGCAGCGTGAGTGACGGCAGAAGCAGGGCAGAAGCGCCGATTTTAGGTTTTTAAATCCAAATTACCAGTTTATGCTTAAATAATTTAATAAAAATCATACCTAGGGTATTTTAATAATTTACTAAAAAACCGATTCCGATTTAAATCGGCCAATTTCGAGTTAAATCGGTCGGAATCGGGCGAAATCGCCCGATTCCAAAGCCGATTTGGGGCCGACCGATTCGGCCCCGAAATCGGATTGGCTCGACACCGATCTAATTTAAATCGGCTGATTCGATTCGAAATCGGCCGATTCGTGCAACCCGAGGTCATTGTATCAGGGCTGAAGGGGCATGAGCTTTTGATTTGGACTGATTAACTAATTTAATTGTAAGATTTTGTTGGTTACCGTGTCTTCTTGATCAGGTCGTTGCCTTGAGGTCATCTTGCCTTAAAAGATCATTATTTAATTGAAACATTCCCATTATGTCGCCTTCTTTGGTTGCCTGGTTGGTTAGACTCGTGATTCCCTATGTTTAATCAAGTACTGATGTCGCCTTCTTTGGTTGCTTTGTTACTTAGACTCGTGATTTTTTATGTTTAGTTGAGTATCAAGATCGTTGCCTTCTTTGGTTGCCTTGTTACTTAGACTCATGATTCCCTATGTTTAATCAAATATTGAGATTGTTGTTAAATTATACTCTGACAATCGGGCTACCTGATATCACTCCTTGGGCCCTTTAGGCCCTCAACAAAGCTCTGATACAATTATTTGGTCTTTTAGGCCCTCAGAAAGATTTATAATAAGTGTTGCGGGTATTTTTTAAATTAAAAGTTAACTTAAAAATAAGATTTTCTTATTAGCCTATAAATAATTCACCGACATTATCTTCAATTGATGTGGGATAAACCAAATTGTTAGCGATAGAATAAAAAACAAACAAAGAATAGAGAACCGACTTATAGATGAATTAGAAAAACGGGGTTTGCATCCTGAAAAAGGGCAATAGGAAGATGGAATAGAGAGAGAAGTGGTAATTGGTAAGGAAAAGGTAAGGGCTAGATTAGAAGAGGGGATTAATTAAACTCGAAATTCTGAGGGATTGGATTAGAATTGGTGGAAACGGAGGAACAAAAATAGAAAGGTTGCCTGAAAAAAGCGCAAACCTTTAGCAAAGCTTATAATTATTTTGTTAAATGAAAACGTTATAGTTCCTTATTCAGTGCTACCATCTCTACACGGCTCAAGATTAGTGTAGCGCTTGCTTTATCTTGTCACAAACGTGGCCAATAACATAAATTTTGTAAACTGCTTTTCCCACGGAGTTGTTATCCTCACATCTCGTATGTTTCATTAGGAAAAGTGAATGGAAATATACAGTCCCAAATAGCAGGAAAATGGAACAGCCTCACCTGCGAAGCTCTTCATCCTCCTATCTGTTTTGTAAAAGGGGAGGCCAAAAGCTTTCTCGGTGATTTTCTGTGGGGAACCAATCCCCTCTCCTCCCTCGTTGATTGCATCACCTGACTGCAACTGTCCTTTGATATGCACAGATTTGGTATTAGTTTGTGAGGATAGAAAATATAATATGGTTAGAATATACGTAAAAACAAAGAAAAATACAAAAAAAGGAATAATTGATGGTTTGTATAAATGAGATGGTCATGTACTTGGTTAAGCACGAGGAAATGGTAAGTTTTCGTAACCTCTCTCTGGTCCGGTCTCCCTTCTTCCCAAATTCTTCTCTTTTCTTCTTCCTACAAGAATCATCAACTTTTTATTCCAAAAAAATGCAATTCCTCGCCATCAAAAACAACCCTGAAACTACCCTTCCTCACCAAACTACGTTATTCCAAAAAATTGCATCTCCCCGCCGTCAAAAACAACCCTGAGACTACCCTTTCTCCCCGAACGATACATCATTTTCTCTAAATGATGCAACCTCTATCTCAAGGGACTTTTATCAAAAAAAAAAACACCGCCCTGCGCCATTCCTCTTCTTCTTCCGGCCTCTGTACCGACCGATGAACACCTTCCTCTCCTCCTTCCCCCTTTCTTTTTCTCTGCTCCTCCCATTCTCCTGCTTCCCATTACTCTCAGGGCTTCAATATTTTTATTTCATTTCGCCTGTACCATTCAGACCACCCCTCGTCCTCAACCCTAGGCGGTGTCATTGCCGCCCCTGCCGCTGCCAAGACCACCACTCCTGCCCCTCAACTGTGGCCTTCTGTCTGAGGGTGATTCGGAGTCGGCCGGGCGACTTTGTGGATCGGAAGAAGGGCATCTCGCTTCTTCCGCAGCCGGGTTTGCATGTCTGGGCAAGCAAGAGAACTTCAAATAAGTGTAATCCTGTACACTCACTCCGTTCCCCCTCCCTTACATATATTTTTTTGATACACTATTATATGGCAAAGCGAGTATGGTCGGGAATGATTCATTTTGTGTAGAAGAAGGGCTGACATCTTCTTTTTTTGGTTATCTTTACATTGGCTTAGACCTTTGTTTGGATGAATGAGAATTACGATGGAAAGGAAAACCAACTGCCAATGCATGTATTAATTTGGGGGATCTACTGTTGTGATTTTACTTTTATCTGTGGTGGGTCATTTGAAAGGATGACAAGAGCAGGAAACTTAGTTTTATACAGTTTTTGTTGTCTTGTATTTTGTTGCGGGAGTGAAAGAGTTTCATACTTCCTGTATTTTGGGCAGCCTTGTTGGGTCGAATAAGGGGAAGTTTTCTTCTTTTTTTTTCGTATTGGAGTTTTTGGTAGAACAATCGGATAACAACACTTTCATTAATCCAAAATTTATTGTTACTTGCATATGCACCAACTTATGGTATATCTAAGGTCAAATTTATAATTTTTTGTGTCACTAAAAATTCGATGAAAATTATATTTAGGGCTAAGAATAAAATTATATATATAAGCTTGAAGACAATGTGAGGTGAAATTAAATTTGAAAATAAATAGAGGGATCTCAATGAATTATTAATCACCGAACTAAATTATGTTTAGATGACTAAATAGAGTCCGATGAAACAACTACATAACACATTTTATGATTCAAAAATCAATCTTGTGATAAAGTAGAGTGGTAAAAAATCCTAATGGACCTGAGGTCCAAGCTCTAATCATATTAAAACATCTATGACGTGCTCAAATTTTGGAACTTACATCGGAACTCACTCTTAAGCAAAATACTTACATCTATATATGATGTATGGTCATTGTGTACACTTATATTAACAATTAGATCACTCAACCTGTAGGCAATCCAAGGAAAATGAAATAAATAACATTAGGCACACAAATTGAGGAGTACACAAGCAATAAACAATGAATAAATACATAAAAGCAAGCCAACTAAATAAAAAAATAACAAATAAAATAATTGGTGCACAAGTAAACATCAAACAAACTAAACATGCATGAAACAAATAGGTAAATAAATAATGAAAAATATTAAATAAATAAATAAATAAACTCACAAATCAATAGATGAATAACATATACATAAAAATAAATAAAGTAAGCAACATATTAATTATGAGCAATAGAAATAATATAGTTAATATAATATAATTATGTACTAAATGCGAATAAATAATTGCACATACACGAATAAGCAAGTAAATGTAATAGTAATAATATAGTTAATACAATATAATTATGTACTAAACGCAAATAAATAATAACATATACACGAGTAAGCAAGTAAATAAATGCGTGAATAAATAGTTAAATAAATAATTAAGTGGATAAATAAATAACTAAATGAATAATAATTAAAAACAATTAATCATGAATAATTATAATATAAATATCAAATATATGAATATGTGACTAAACTTGAATAAATGATCACATGTGCTCTAGTAAATAAATAATTACATAAATAAACCAATAACAATTAAATAAAATATAATAAACATGGATAAAATAATATAAGTAAGTATTTACATCATCAATAATTATTATATTATCATACAAGCATGCATCATACACGATAAATAATAAATAGCAAGAATAAATCAATAAATGAATAAATAAATAAATGACAAAAAATAATAAATAAATAAAAATGTTCATTACATCAAAATATACCAAAATATATGAGTATGCATCTAAATTAATACAAAGAGTTTAAATATCTGAAATGGGCAAAAAATAAGTGAAAACAAGCTGAAAACGGCTTAACGAATTAACTGGGCGAGTCGTACTGAGTTGGGTCAAGTCAAGTCGGTCGGAGCAAAGCTGCGGAACTGTTTAGGCTAGACTTAGTGGACACAAACATGAGCAAATGGGCAAGAACAAAAATAGCACGAGCGCATGTAGGCAAATGGCAGTGTGGACATGGACATGGGCAATCGGGCATTACATGGGCCGATGGTGCCCGTCACTGGAATTTGGCACAATGGCAAGCAAGTGTTTGCCGCTGGTCATGATCAATGAGGGACAATGAGGTGTTTGTGACTAGGGTGTTTGTAACGACCTAACCCAAAATACAACATAATGGGTTAAGTCATTTCTTTAAAAATGGTTAACCAAGTTAAAGATTTATAGTTCATTCTTACTTATGAACATGATCTTATCTCGATAAGTTTTAGATGTAGGACTAAGTTGAAAGATCTCACAATCCACCAACTTTAGAAAATTTCATCCCCGAAATTCTTACACTCGTTGCTAGCTTTAACACACATCCTTCTCTGGCCCGTGACCGGCAGCCTTAGCTAACGTCCCTAATCCAGCCTACCATCTAACACAGAACCAGATTGCTCTGATACCATTTGTAACAAACCGAAAGTGCAACGTAATGTGCCTATGGCATCTCTTCAAAAGTGGTTAACCAAGTTAAAGATCTATAGTCCATTTTTACTTATAAACAAGATCTTATTTAAGTAAGTATTAGATGTATAACTAAGTTGAGGGATCTCACAGTGGTAGTCTACAAAGTTTGGCTGTCGGCCGACTGAGAATTATTGCAAAGGCCGTTGGGAATGGAGATGTCACTGGCAATGATTGCGGCGACAACAAGAGTTAGAGGTGGTGTCAAATGAACGGCCTCAGAGAGAAGAAGCCATCTAGGCAGTCTGCTTTGCCGGAGGGAGCTTGTCGCATGAAAAACCAGCAAACAAAACTCTTGTTTAGGTGGCCAACATGGCAATACCAGCACTAGTGGTGGGTCTTGGTTAATAGCCAGCCACAAGGTGGTCATGATGGTGGTATTTTAGTGGTCGGAGGCTAACAGAGACTTGGCAGCGAGCCAAAGTGGCAGTTGCACTAAGGTAAAAAATATTCCAAAAATGTGGGAGAAAATTTTGGAAAGTGGGAGGCTTTGTTAGGGCTGATGTGGCATAATCTGATTTGACCATGTGGCAACACTTGATCGACCGACAACTAGTAGTTTAGTGTGGTCTGCCTAAGTTATATACAATATATATATATATATATATATATATAGTCGGAAAGCTCAGTTCGACAGTGACAAAAATCGAAACTGAGTCAAAGCCTAACTAAAACTCTATAGATGAAAATCAAGGTGAGGAAGCTAAATGAGCATTGAAACCCTAACCTCAGCTAGTGGTGATCTGAGACTCAAATCAAACTGGCCTCACAGGGGCAATTTGGTAGTCTGAAATCCTTAAAATGTATACAAAAAAGATATCTTAAAAAAGCCCAAATAGATACTAAACGTTGCAATGCCCTAAATCTAGCATTAAATGTAAAACCCACCATTCGAGTTAGGGTTTTATATTCAGAACCAGTCAGTTCGAGTGTTATTTTTTGAGTTGAGTCAATTTCAAGACACGTGTATCGAGCCGATGCCGGTCGCGTGTATGAGCTATGAGGGTCATGCGTACCCAAATATACGATGATAAAGTCATGAACACAGTAGAACAGAATGAGTTATCAGAATATGTGAGAGTATGCCAGTCATATTTTTTATTTTTATATATAGTCTATCGTAGAATTAGTTTTAGGCTGTTTACCGCGTTAGGACGCGTTACGGGCAGTTTGGGTGGGTTGTTAGTCATAGAGCATATCATTATAATGTTGTGGTGTTTGATTGATTTTATGAGATTTTTCCCGATTTTTTTAGGATTTAATACACCTTAGTTACTATTCTTGACTTGAGTCCAATACGAGTCAAGTAATATTTACGATATTGCCACCCAAGTGTTTTCTCAACCCCCCCCCCCGACATTTCTTCCTTCTTCCCCATCCAATACCCCTACCCAATGCCGCCCTCGTACAGCGCCACCGCCGTTGCTGTGGACGCCACCCTGCCGTGGATTGGTGTCGCCTAGCATCGCCACGGAGTCGTCTTGCCGCCCCGACCAGGCCCGGCCACCATCGGGCCGCCGTGACACGAGAAAGCCGCACCTTTGTGCCGTGCTTCCATCGCCTATCACGCCGTCGGCGGCCGTCACCGCCGCAATTGAGTAGTCGCCTCGACGTCTTCGACCCCTTAGCGACCTTCCCCAACCGGAGCGGAGGCCATCGCCGCCCAGGCCGGCCGGATCTCGCTACCCATTGCCGCCGGCCCGGTTTTAGCCATTTTCCGGCAAGCCACCACCTCGGTTGACCACGTCGACACCGTAGATGCGTCGGGCTCGCCGAGCAGGTTCCAATGATACCCAATATGACCCCATCTAGTCAGTAGACGCCGCCAGTGATTGTCACCGGAAAACCATCAAAGAGCTGCCGAAAAACCGCCGGAAATGCCAGAAAACTACTGAAACCTGCCGGAAAACCGCCAGAAAATCGGATTCGCTGGAATTTGCCGGATCTTCCGAGGAGTTCATCCAGTCGATCCCGATCGAATGTCGGACGCCGATGAGCGCCGAATTCGAGCTGATTGCTGACGACATGAGGTATAATTACCTCCGATTTGATTATTTAAAATTGATAATGATTGTTAACATAGCATGCTAGAATTGGTTAGTTAGGATAAATGTATGACTATGAATGAAATGATGATTGAATGATGAGATTAAGTGTGAATGAAGAGTAAGTGATCTAATGAGAGCATGATAAGTGACTATGACGTAACTTAGAAAAACGTAATAAAATTACTATGAATAGGATGAGTTAGAATTATTTTCACATTTATGATTATTTAGCTGTAGCTGGATACTGTTTGTATTTGAGTGTGATGTTCATTGTGTGTGATGCATCATTTAGTTAGCGGGCGTCAGTATTTAGTTTTGATGTGTAGGTACGGAGTAGGAGCTCGCCGCCTAGGCGCGATGACACGCTTGGAGCTTCTACCAGATCCGTTTAGGACTCGACTCTGTTTTACGTCTTTCTATTGTATGTTTATCTTATCATTTGCAGGACGGGTTAAGTGGCATTTTATTGGATCTCACTTAACTCGGGCCATCTAGCCGAACAGATTTCCAGATTAATAACCCCTCGAGGATGAGATCCCTCGAGGATGATTTCGAAAACAAGATCCACCACAAGTTGCCTTCGGGCCTATTATATAAATCCTACCCAGCCCTATATATATGTAGTTTTCACGTTTTCAGTGAGACGAGAGATGGAGAAACCGACTGCACGTACCATGAGCGGATGTCGTGATAGTCAAAGCGGGCTCTAGATTAGTGCCAGTAGACTGTTCCATTCCCGAGGGATCCTGACAACTCCGCGTTTGAGTTCTTCACACCTGGAGAACGTGGAGGTTAACAGGTACTGTTTAGTACAGCGCATGTCCAGACTTATGGTTCAAAGGGTACTAAAGGCGACTGCCTGAGAGTACTCGGCCTTCGTACTCAAGGCTAGGAGAAATATGGAGGTAAGGAGAGGGCTTAGGATAAAGTTTCACAAGAAGTACTGAAAAAGAAGTGCCGAGAGCGGCACAGTACCAGCAGCAGATCAGTAAGTTCGGGATGCTACCGGGTCTACAGCCCAGTGGCTCCTCAGTAGTGCCCTTCAGAGTGTTCACGTGAAGTATATGACGTTTTCTTTCATATGAGAGTTTGCTCACATAGCCAGCTTGTTATAGTTATTTTATTTTTCGGACTAGTAACACTTGTTACTGACGTGTTTTTATACTATATGTAGGTAACAATTACAAGTTGGAGGAGCTAGTTTGGATGGAGGAGCATTATTGTCGCTTGCACACATGTCAGTCAATTGAGTGTTTATATTGTGTTATGATATTATTATATGGTGTGAATGAATGCTTGAAACATGATGATGTGACGTGATTAGTTGTTAAAATATAATGTTATGACATGATGAAAAGCTAAGACATGATGACAAGAGGTGAGATGTGATCAGAGTGCGCAGTAGAAGTGTGGCCCAAGTTTTATAATGAACATACAGTATATTAGATTATGTGTGATTAAAATTGTTTATATATGTATATATATTGGTATATATTATTTTGACAGGGTGGACCCTAATTGCACTTTTAGGGGAGATTTTGTCCGTTTTATTTTAGAATTTTCATTGAGTTTGATCATAATTGTGATGGTGTGTAATTTAGTTTGCATGTCATCCATGTAGTATCATGTTAGGATTTTGTGCATTCATCCATGCATGACGAGTAATATCTTCATCTTAAGACGCCGAGATTAGATCCGCGCAAGTTGGGTTCGGGTTAGCCGACCTAATCAGGGTCTGTAATATGGCGGTTCGGTTAATGAGCATGGACCGGATTTGGGGGGTTACATTAAAACCCTAAGCTAACACAAGCAAGAACCTGGATTTTGGGGGTTACATTAAAACCCTAAGCTAACACAAGCAAGAACCCGTATGCCTCAAGTATATATTAATAATTCATGTGATGCTACAATATAACTAAAGCTATTATTTGTATATTAAGCATACACAACCTCTATAATAGCTCATACAACCATGTGGGCCTCATATTCATAGTTTGAAAACTAAACCAATTTAAGATTGGCTAAACTGAGCAAGGTAATAAATAAATAAAACTTTAACCCGAAGCAAGGGTTTTACGAGCCTTGCTTGCTTGTCTCTTATTTTTTCAGCTTGAACCCTTTTTTCTTAACAAACCAAAGGACGTTCTCGTCCAAAGAGTTTGAATGTGGTAGAAAAGTATCATGGCGCATGGATGTGTTTGACTGCAATTTATTGAGCTTATAATTGTAAAAAAAATGTTATTTAATAGAAATAGCTAGAAATTGGCATTCACTAATAATTCAAAATTTCTTAATTTTATTTCTTTCCCTGTATTCTCTTATTTGATTTTCTTGTGAGCAGTTTACGAGAAAAGGAGAATATTTTTTATATTAACAAGAGGGAGGAAATCAACCTTAATTACTAGAAAATGGGGGAAAATATTACTTGTTTAGAATACCCTAACTTAAAAAAAATTCAGCTAAAATTAATTTTTTTAAAAAACACCTTTAGGGAGGGGTGGCGGGTCAGGATCTGGCCACCCTTTGCCACTAGCCGATAGGGCAACGATGAAGTATTTTAATTTTTTTTATATAAAATGGCCGGCAATGGCAGGACAACCGCCCCAGCTGCCGGCCATATTAAAAAAAAATGTTTAGACATTTGCTACCCACAGCTAGATAATAATATCAAAAAAATTTCCACTTTTCTAGTAAATCTTTTTTATATATAATTATCAACGAAAGAATCCTCTTTCACTTATTCGGAAATTTCTCTCTCAGAAATGTAAAAAAATCTTCTAATCTTGTGTTGAATCACAGCTTAGTACTTCTTAAACCCTTAATTAGCAGCTACTATGACCTAATTATTTGTATTCACAGTCTCATTGATGTTCTGCAACTGCCCTAGTGACACCAATATCTTCGATCTCGTTCCAAACCCCCCCCCCTAACAGAAAAGAGATTGCTTCAGAAGACTAATATTGAAGCTTTTTAGGTTCTAAAATTAATTGGACAAGATACAATCACTAGAGATCTCCAATAAAACTTTCTTATCAACTAACGTTTATTTACATGCAATGTTTATTCCGTGAAGCAAGAATGAAAACAGTTCTTCCAGAATTTATTGAGAAGTTCAACATATACAAATAACATCCCCAGCTCTCCTTGCTCTTACAAATCTCCTGCAAATTCTCTGTAATTGTGATCAGCAGGAACAGAAGTTCCAAACAGATAATCAAGCGTATCTTCCCAAGGATCCCTCCTCACTCTTCCCTCATCATACGCATCTCCATTGCCAATGTTAATCCCATCGCCCAGAAATGAACAAGCAGAGGCGCCCAAGGAGTCCAAACCCATGTAAGAATCATACGGAGGTAGTTCCCGAGTACCATAATGCTCCACCTTTTCCTCAGCAAAAGCCTCTGATTTTATAGGCAGCTTCTTTCCATGCCCATACCCATAGCCACATGTGCCATCGCCGCCAAGATCAGGGATATTGGAGCTGTTAGGCCAGTAATGGCCCCACCAAGATACAGGTAGCCAGCTACCCTCCTTATACACCATGCTACCATATTCGAGAGGTGGTTCTTCGAGCTCTTGGTACCCGCCTGCCGGCGGCACGGCAGTCGTGGATGGGCCAGAGGACGGAGGTAGTGGAGAGGAAGCGACGCCGGCGTTGCTATTGGAGGAGGCGGGCCGGTTGCGGGGGTAGCAGATGGCGTCGGACGGAGGGAGGGGGTGGCCATAGGTGAGGGAGATGTCGTAGCCGCCGGCGTAAGGGGTCGGGTTGTAGTCTGCGTAGTCTGTGTCGTCCATAACGTCGCCGGCGACGGCCACCGGCCTTGGGGAGGTACACTGATTGCGTAGAGACGAGAAAGGGTGAAGTCCAATTATTCTTAATATCTCCGTTGACTGCGAGAGCTGCTCAAGGCCACATAATTTTAAATATATTTTATAAAAAAATTATAAGTAATTATATATTTTATAACATACATTTGTATTATTTTGTATTTACTTTTTTTTATAACATACATTTGTATTATTTTGTATCTCGAAATTGGTAGTTTTCTTAATCAGCGACATTAATGATATGCTTTTGCGTTACATAGAAGATGAAGTATTGACTTACTTTAAGGTTAGCAATGAAATGAAGCAATAGGAGATTAATGGTAATTTATGAAGAGCATTTGACTTTGACGGAAAAGGAAAATTAAATATAAAGATTAAACATACATCATCTGAATCCAATATAAAGTAATATACAAATTACTTGCCTAAAATTACTCATTAAAATATTTCGGATTAAACGGATTAAACTATAAGACCATCGAAGTTATCAACGTTAGGGCATTAGATATTTGTTTATAGAGAATGAAGAGGTCGTGATTACGAAAATAATAATAATATTTTTTAGTTAATAATCATTTAATAAAAAAGTTGTTAACATTTAGCCAACAAACTAAATTAATTTACAATAACTTCTAACAAAGGATCACAGGATAACAGAACATACAGTTATCACGCCCTAGGACTTGGCCATCTTGATACCTATACCACATAAAACTTGGTGTTTTTTCAATATCTCACTTCCATAGACTACAGTAACCCAACTTATTTTTTTAAAGGTAGCACATTTACTTTGTGAAAAAAAATCAACCCATTTGCGCCATTAATTTTTGGTAGACAAAAACATGATTAATGTAGATCCTGTTATACCTAATCACTCGCAAATTCTTCACCTAAAAGTGGGTCGTAATGACAAAAAAGAATGCCAGCAAACAGGAATTAGTATTTGATACAGACATATATATATATATATATATATATATATATATATATATATATATATATATATATATGATGACGAGTGGATGACGGTGAAGGCAACCTTTTCCATCTGAACATGAAAAGAATTGGGAAATATACACAAATAGTGACATTTTGTACGAGCCTGAAAATTCACAAGGTGAAGTAGTCGACACCAGGTTTTAACAAAAAGAAAGAAAAGTAAGTTTGAGGAATGTATGACAAAGAGGTTCCACCTAAAAGCTTTAGCCTTAGTCGCGATCTAATATAAGCATACCATTAATTAATTGAAGGAAAATTTGCTGTCGATCAAAAGTTATAATCAGACACGACATCAACGTCGATATTGAGCTATAAACGCCTCTACTTTCGGCGGGGCACAGTCGTCTATTAATTTTGATCATCAAATATTTTTAACTACATTCGAGTTAGCTGCGCCTCAATATACACCTTGATGTTTACACTTCTTAAGTAGTATTCCGGAACAAACAATATTCACTTTAAAATATTCTTACTAAAACTAAAACTTTGACACCTACTTAAAAGGTTTATAAATATTGGCACAAATTTGACTTGAGTGTAGCTGATTAGTTCTCAATTCCTAAACTTAGCCCATCCTTAAAATCAAAAGCGCTACATGTACAATATGACATACAGATAGGAAAATTTTTAAACCCGCCGTGCCTTTTCTTTTGCAATCCCTATTTTAATCGGTTCACTTGAAATTTACCAGGCCTCCATTAACCATCTTAACAAGTAGAAAAGATTAACCTCTTTTTAAAGAATCATGTACAAGAAAGAAACCTTATTAACTTCAGAATATGAAACCCGGTTGATGGACCATGAAAACACTTGGATTAATAAAGTACTTGGTTGTAATTATATTTTTTGTATTCCACCAAATCGGGTTTTACAATTTGAGGCAGCAACGTATTGACTTAACAAAGTACTCGACTTGAAATATGTTTTTCATGTTTGGGTTAACAAAGCACGTGAATGTAACTATGTTGTTCGCATTCTACCTAGTGAGTTTCACAATGTAAAGCCAATTGAGTATTTAGGTTAACAATGTACTCGATGGTAAGTGTATTTTTTATGTTGAGTTAACAAAATACTTGACTATATGCGCGAGCCGGATTTTACAACATGAGGTCAATCAGGTACTTCGGATAATGAAGTGTTTGACTATAAATACTTGACTGTAAATGTATTTTTGTAAAGTCGACTTGGTTGTGAGCGTGCTTTTTGTATTCTATTAATTGGGTTTGGCATTGTTAGGTTAAAAGGGATTCTTTTTGTACCTAATTCCTCAAGAACAAAGTTAACCTTTTCTATTTATATTGCAATGGTTAATAAAATCCAAGTAGAGTCTACATTGACCGATCAAAAATGAGATGCGGCTAGAAATCTTTCTATATTATGCATTTAGGGGTGAGCATTTTAGGGGGTTTGGTTTCTAACCGAATAAACCAAGTTGGCCCCTTTTTTTTTAAGCCAAATTTCATTTCGCAATTAGATTTCGTAACCGAGCCCCAAAAATTTCTATGTATATTATTTTTTGTTGAGGAGGCATTTGCTGTACTGCAGCACAGCCAAGATGGCTGTGCTGCAGTGTTTCAGCCGTTGGATCAAATCCAACGGCTGAAACATGCCCTTATAAAAAAAAACGATTTGGGGCGGCGCCGCCGGCCGCCGCCTGCCGCCGCCGGCCGCCGCTGCCACCCCCTGCCCCGCCCGTCGCCGGCCCGCCCTTGGCGGCGACGTGACCGCCGGGCGACGGGGCGGCGGAACTAGCCGCCCCGCATCTTCCCCTGCCGGCCCGCCGCCCCGCCGCCGGGCGACACCACCGCCGCGCGACGCCCCCGCCCGCCTCCCCGCCGCGCGACGCCCCCCCGACCCTCGTTCACCGTCCCCCGCCCGCCACCCCGCCGCGCCCCTCGCCGCCACCCCGCCCCGCCCCCTCGGCCCCCGCCCGCCACCCGCCGCCCCGCCCCCGCCCGCCACCCCGCCGCTCCCCGGCCCCCGCCCGCCACCCCGCCGCGCCCCCTCGGCCCCCGCCCGCCACCCCGCCGCGCCCCCCTCGGCCCCCGCCCGCCACCCCGCCGCTCCCTCGGCCCCCGCCCGCCACCCCGCCGCGCCCCCTCGGCCCCCGCCCGCCACCCCGCCGCTCCCCCTCGGCCCCCGCCCGCCACCCCGCCGCGCCCCTCGCCGCCACCCTGCCCAGCCCCCCTCGGCCCCCGTCCGCCACCCCGCCGCGTCCCCCCTCGGTCCCCGCCCGCCACCCCGCCGCGCCCCCTCGGCCCCCGCCCGCCACCCCGCCGCGCCCCCCTCGGCCCCCGCCCGCCACCCCACCGCGCCGTGCCGCCCGTCCCCTGTCGCCGGCGCCCGCCCGGCCGTCGCCGTGGCCGGGCAGACTTCCCGCCCCTCCGCCGTCGCTGCTGCGGCGGCGCCGGCGCCGGCGCCGCCCCCTTTTTTTTTTTTAAGATCTTGGCCGTTGGATGCTAATCCAACGGCCAAGATTGAACTGCAGCACAGCCAAGATGGCTGTGCTGCAGTACAGGATACTTTTTATCCTTTTTTGTTATATGATATCGTCGCCTCCTGCCACCGCCTCTTCTCCTGGCATCTTCCGGGCTAAGGCCACATTGAACACCCACGCGCTGGCCATGTCCGCAAAGGCAGGTGGTACCTACTGCCGCGTGCCGCATGTCCCGACCATCGCCGGTTCGGACTCCGGCGCTGGCGTCGGCATCCAGGCCGACATCAAAACTTGTGACCGTCACTGCCCAAGATACCGTCGGCGTCCAGGATCGCTTCTCGCCGTGCAGAATAGAGACTTGTATTTGAAATTTTTTTAAAATGTTGGGATTGATCGAATGTTTGATTGGCTTTGTCATTGTTGTAGGGTGTTCATGTGGTTCCAGAAGGGTTTGTTAGGGAACAATTGAGATCTGTCTTATCTGATATGAAGGTCGACGTGGTAAGAAAAGTTAAAACCTTTTTTGTTTTTTGTTTTTTTTTTGCTTTGGTCATTTCCGTACTTAGAGGAATTAATAAGCATAAAAAGAACTCTAATGTCATTTGATTTGTTCTTCATATTTATTTTGTTTTATTCATTTGTTATATCAAATATTAGTAGATCACATGGACAATTACACTACCAACGAAACACAAAGTGGTTGGTGTAATTCCTGTAGGGGAGAAGTGGTCAATGTTGCCAAATGTTTTGGTTCTTACGTATCTTAATCGTGGAGGGCAGAAAGATTATTTCTTTTCATTCAAACCCTTCACGGAGAACATATCTGAGGTTTCTAAAAGAACCTCGGAGTAGGACTTAAACGATCCGAGCAATTTTATAAACACTAGCTCATTTTTATATTAGCGTTTACATGATGTAACCTGGTGTTTCTGAGACAGTGCATAGTAAATTGGGAACTATGCAGGTTAAGACTGGCATGCTTCCTTCTGTTGATGTAATCAATGTTTGTGTCAGTGGTTGGGAGAATTTCCAGTCCAAGGCACGTTCTCTTCCCATAATTTCTGCCATTTTTAAAAAAATAATAATTTTTTTATTATGCTAGTACAGAAATTGTACCTTAAAAGGCAGCTTTAGTCATTGATATAGTCATGGTGTCAACTAGCGGAGACACGCTTGCAGAACCTTCTACCATTGTTGGTTTTCAGTAATGACAAATGAGACATGCTTGTTGGTGACAGATGAAATTTTTAAGCAGTTGTATTATTAGTTCTTTTTGTGATTGAAATGTTATTAACAAAATATGTGTAACCTGTGGGTCAAGTAAGTACATTTTGTGGATATGATAAACATCATGGCTGTAATTGTAGAATTGCATGGCAATTAATGGATGAATGCGCAGAATTAATTTTCTGAAGCAGCTTTGCATTCATTTTTTAAACCATTTCCCCAAATTTCTACTGTTTATCTTATTCAGTTTTAGAAATACATTCATAATCCGTAAGTCAAAGTTTATCAGCTATGTTCAATTGACCAAAGCTTGCCCATCCTACATTTTGCGGAGTGTATTATGTGCACCATTTTCAGAATATTTTGCTTTTGAAGGCTATTCTGTTACTTTTATCTCAAATTCTTTCAAATATAGCTTTTAGAATTCTCTATGATATATGATCATGTAATGCCTGCTCATGCACTTTTGCAGTGAGGAGCTCCTACCTTTGACAGCTAACGTGAAAGAAGCATCAGCTTTATTGGGAGGGTTGTTGGAGCTAAAAACAGTGTTAGATATGCGTGAGGCGGCAAAACTATACATGGTTTAGGATCCCAAGTGAGTTGTTCTGTGTAATGTGTTATCCTTTGTGCTCGAACCAAGTATGCTTCTCTGTCTGGTCCTAAAGGTGGTCATGAAATTTAATTTTCTTGAAGTACTTTGCTAGGAGAAGTGATTTGACATCTTTCTGCTGCTCGTTTTTAAAATAAATTATAATGCCAGTACTGGCATTTTTTGTACATGTAAATTTCTAAAATATGAGTTTCATATGGTAGAAATAAACAGTTGTATAAAATTGAACTGGGGTGTTAAGCTCTTAGATCTCAATAATTGGTGTTCCTCTGCAAATTTGTACTTGTCAAAGGTGGATACCTCCCAGATTCACTAGATGCTATTGATATTCTCTTTGATGGTAATGTAATCGTATATAAATACATAAAATAGCGCTGTTGATAATATTAATACATCACTTAGCTTTTGTAAAGATTCTGCAATATGTTTTACTTGCTTGAACAAATAATGAAGCTTTGAATTGGTCATGAGAAGGCATTCTACATTTCAGAAAGATAGCTGAACAGCAAAAGTTTGTTGATGTTGTGGGGAATACCTACCATGAGCTGTATGCTCGTCGGATAGTTGCATCTAATGCTCATGGAACTGGCTGTAGTTTGGCATCATGCATTGCAGCAGAGTTGGCAAAAGGTTCTCCAACGCTGAAAGCTGTTCAGGTGATGACTGTAATAGGTTTCGTGCGCATCATTTTACATGCTGTTCCATTTGTTGAATACCTTATTTAATATAGAGTTCAAACAAGGTGGATCCTGTTCTGCATGTGCCTTCTATTTGCTAACCACGGTTACATGCATGATAATTGTTGGTTGTGCAGTCGTTGATTTGATTAGGTAAAACTATCAATTGTTCGGTTCCTCTTTATCAGCTCATATGTTTCAGGTGGTTAGGGAGTTAGACCTTATCATTTTGTTAGTGATGGGAGGTCCTTATCAATTTTCAGGATATCCTACTTATATTCCCCTCTTCGGTCGGTTTTTTCAAGAAGGACGTCCAGCATAAAGGCTTGTGACTTTATTTTAGCTTGATTGTAAGATGAATATGAAAGCAATGGTTGTAGATATAAACTCGATGTCACTGACTCCAACGTAGTGAGCAATGATGATGGCAATTTTTGTAATCATGATCTCTTAGTGTAATTTTTTCTTCATTTTGTTGTTTGTCTTCTACTTTTTAAAGTTATTTGTTTGTTTCTATTGAACTTATAAAGTCCAGTTTGATCTACAGATAGCTTCAATATTTTTTATTCTTTTATTTCAAGTTCCAAACACGGGGAACAACTTGGAAAAGTGCAATATGGACATAGAACTGTTGTAGATTGCATATTTGACCATTTTAGGCTTGCTCTGTTACATTGGCAAGTTTTGTAATGTGATCCCTCATAGTTTGTCATTTTATAACTGTTAAAAATAAGCCGATGAAAAAATCGAGCTCTCGACTTCTGTCACCATCACAAGAGACTAATAATGGTCATTATCAAGCCTATGCGGACATTGTAATGATACATACAGCAAGAATTTGTATGTCTATCGTTGTAATTTCCAACTGACCATCAAGTTATCAAGCATAAAAACTTCCAACTGATCATGCACATAAAACAAAGAAGTTGGCAAAGCTAAGGAATAAATTTCTGTCTAGAGCATGTCATTGGATTGTATTTGAAATGAATATGGGTGTAGTCTCCAGATTTAGTTTCTTCATTGCATATTTTTTATTTTGTTGTGAACTTCAACAGGTGGACAAGCAGTATATTGAGAATGCTCTTCAAGAATATGGTCATTGGATAGGGTGCCCAAGGCCCATTCAATCATTTTTTTTGACCTAAGCAAATGCATTCAAGGACCGAGCTACAGGGTGAACTCCAATCCTAATGACTTAATATTATATGCGTTCACAGACTCTAGATTGAACAAGAAGTGGAATTGCTCTATTTCTGATGCGGTCAAAACAGCTATACAAGGAGGCGCTACCATTATTCAGCTAAGGTATGCTTTGTATTGTATATATAATGGAGTTATTGCTCAATAATGTAGGTCTTCATGTCATTACATTATGCATCTTGTTTTGTTGTTGTAATAAAGAGCGGCGACAACCTGTTTTTGTTGCTGTTCGGTTGTTAACTTGATATCATCTTTTGTTGAATAAGTTGGATAATTCTTACAAAGTGCAGTTCAAGTATGAGGAAGCATTATTTGAAACTTTTGAGATGTTATTTGTTGATAGATTTTGATATGAGCTTAATTATTTGAACCAAAATGAGTGTAATAATTAGTTGAATGAGACTGAGCGTAAGCGGTTGATGATTCCATATTCCTCCGTATTAGTGTGCTTCATGCCCACATTTAAGCTTGATGTTGTGACACAAAATCTGTGTATGGAGCTCTCGAGCAGGATTAGTAGGATATTAGTCGGGGATAGTTCAAATTTTGATGATGGAAAATGAACATGATTTAGTAATTGTGTTATTTTGTTGTATGCCGGGGAGAAAGAGGCGGAAACAAGTGGGCTTGTGAAAACAGCGAAGGAACCATTGGACATTTGCCGCCATCACCAAGTTCCTCTACTGATTAATGATTGAGTAGATGCGGCCCTAGCTTGTGACACAGATGGCGTGCATGTTGGGCAGTCAGATATGCCAGCTAGTATCGTGCGTGAATTGCTCTGACCGAAGAAAAAAATTGGAGTTTCTTGTAAAACGCCAGAACAGGCTGAACAGGCTTGATTGGATGGTGCAGACTATATTGGTTGTGGTGGTGTCTTTCCAACTTCTACTAAGGCTAACAACCAAACCATTTGATTTGGACGGGTAAAAATCTATATGCCTAGCTTCTAAATTACCGGTGGTAGCTATTGGTGGGATTGGCTGTGAAAATGCTCAATCTGTGATGGAGATAAGGGCTCCCAATTTGAAAGGTGTGGCGGTTGTGTCAGCGTTGTCTTATAAGGATTCTGTTCAAGAGGCAAGCCATAAGCTTCGTTTGGCACTTACAAGTACGCCATTGACTTGAAAGAATGGCTATCTAATCCTCAGTATTTGATCTGCCAGTTGAAAGTTTTTTTCCTCAGATTTTGAGAAGACTATTAAGCCAAGTTTAAAGTGGGATGGGATGTGCGAATGTTCATGGTCGTTGATATGTCTTTTGGCCCGATGCTTTGCGGAGAAGACAGTGGACATTTAGAATTTTCCACCGAGATATGATTACTCCATTGGTAGAAACTAGAAAGTATCTTGACGTGATTTTTCTGGCCTAAATTTCTCAGTTGAAATTGATATTTTTGCGAGGAAAGATGACTTCTATTGATCTGGAAACAAATGGAATATACCTATGGTCGAAACAACAAGTGACTTGGCTATCTTTGCTGAGTTTTGCGTTGGGTTCATTCCTTGCAGTTGACATGACAAGGTTAATTTTAGTGCACTATAATTTGACATGACAAGGTTTAGTCTTGTTATCTGTCCGTTGGGGTACAAAGAACCCCACCCCACTCCCCTCCATCTGATACAAGCGAGTCATGTGGGTCTTGAGTTTTCTGTCTGCCCTGCAATTGAACTATTTGTTCCCTTTCCCAAATAACCTCAAAGGTAGTAAGTGAAGGCAGCTATGACCCCTTCATTATCCACTCCTGCACCACTCACTTATGTGTATAAATATATACAGTGAATGATCTCCTTTGAAAAGTTATCTTGGAGGGCAGTGTTGGCCCTACTGTTAATAAGTCAATGGGTAAGCTTTTTATAAATGAAGAGCATAATAGATAGAAAAAGATGAGGGGAGTAATGGGGCTCATATGTCTGGTTATTTAGGTTACTGTGTTATTATACTTTCTAATGACGTCTTCAAAGATTGCGACTGGAGGGAAAGAAACTTCTAAAAGATGCTATCATTTGAGTCTTGAAGGAAAGATCATCTCTCCGAGAAGAACAAACTGAATGCTAAAGATTTGACATTAGCTATGTGTTTACTGTGACAGGCCAGATGCAAAGACCAGGCAAAGAAAAAGGAATGAGAATGACCAAATGTGGGTCACGCCGTATATTCTCAGATAAGCACCCATATGAAGTAAGCATAAAGTTTCTTTTCAAAACTATCAGAAAATACAAAGTTACTCTGGTCATCAAACTCTAATCAGTGCTTAAAAGAGTCCAGGCACGAAACAAGAGAAGGGAAGAAACTAGATCAGTCCAACTCCGGGTCATTTGAGTTGAAGATAAAAAAATTGTAAAAAGTGCATTGTCTACAACATTCACATTCTTCCACTCAAGAAATAGAATTAACGAGGACACAAAAAGATTGTTTAGCATAAAAAAAGTAATGGGTTTTCTCACTAAATCTATGATAAAACAATAAAATTAAACAAAAATATATGTTCTAAAATTTAAAAAATATATGTACCATCAATGAATGAACGAATGAGATGAAATAGGAAGATAAGAAGAAACAGGCAGCGACCCAGCATGATGGGGTGGATGGGGATGGGTGAGAAGTGCACAACTGTAAAGCAGGGTATAAGGCATGAGAGGAGGCTCACTCACCACATCACATACATCATCACATGGAAGGAAGGAGGAAGCCAACATTCCCACTTCGCACAACATTCTTCGAATGTGGAATGCCGGTCGACCTTATTACTTTCTCGCCTTCCTCCCTCCAACTTGTGTTCCCAATAATTCCACCCCCCACGTGCGTCGGTGTGCCATTTGCGCTATTTTTAGGCCCGCCGTCGAAAGCCTACACCCTTGAATTATTAGGGCTACAAAGGAGTTGGGAGCGAGTAGCGTTCATCCTACGGATGGGTTTGGATATTCGATGATTATATATTTGGTTTGAATCCAGCGTTGGTATTTTATAAAATTATATTTTAATATATTTAAAAATAATATTTTTATTATTTTTAATTTATTTTATATTACAATTTATTTTTTATATTCTTTTAATTATTTAGGTCCGTTATGTGTATTTGAGTCAAATACGAATATAGTAAATAAAATAAATATAATTTTTTTATTCTAATCAAATTTAAATATCTAATTTATATCTAATCCAAACCCATCCTTAGAATCACGCATCACTTTACACAAAAAATTTGAGTACCAGGATTTGCCAAATTACTTAAAAATAAAAATTATAATTCCTATAACTATATATATTGTCGCTCATGTATATATAAGAGTTGAGACTCATGTTTTTATTTAATACAACTTGTGTCAATGCATCTTTTGATTGGTGAGTTAAAAAAATTAGAGTAGGGAACTATAAAATCCACGATTCGAGTCAGGGTTTTATATTCAGAACCGGTCGGTTTAACCGTTATTTTCGAGTCGAATCAGTTTCAGAACACGTGTACCGAGCCGACGCCGGTCTTGTGTATGAGTCATGAAGGTCATGTGTACCCAAGTATATGATGATAACGTCATGAACACAGCAGAAAAGAATGAGTTATCAGAATATATGACGAGTATGCAGTTCATTTTTTTTATTATGATATATAATGGATCGTAGAATTAGTTGTAGGCCATTTACCGCGTTAGGACGCGTTACGGGCATTTTGGGTGGGTTGATAGTTCTAGAGCATATCATTATGATTTTTTTGGTGTTATTTGATTTTATGGGATATTTCCCAAATTTTTTGGAATTTTTTTACGACTTAAATATTATTTTGACTCGAGTCAGAGTCGAGTCAAGTAATATTTACGACTTTGCCACCACACACCCCCGCGCCCTTCTCTTCCTTCCCCAAACCCTCGCCCGACGCCGCCCTTGTGCGCGTCGCCGCCGCCACTGTCGGCGCCGCTCGGCCGTCGATCGACGCCGCCCAGCTCGGCGACGACGTTGCCATGCTGCCCGACCAGGTCCGGCCCCCTGTCGGACCGCCGCGATGCGAGGAAGCCACGCCGCGACGCCGTGCCCGCGATTGCGCTTCCGTCGCCGATTCCGCCGCCGGCGCCATCGGTCGGTCGCCTCAGCACCCTCAGCCTTCCAGCGAGCTTCCCCGACCGG
>JAURVB010000900.1:0-46623 GCA_033002965.1 Piper betle
GAACAGAGTGTGCGATTGTCGCCTACGTGCCGTTACCACGGTGGTGTGAGGCACCGGCATTGGGTGCAGCGGACAGTCGCCCATAGTGCGCGCCACGGCCTGGTGCAGAGGCACTGGCGCAGAGTTGGCAGTGAGAGCTTCCCCACAAACGAGGCATAGCGATCACCTGAGTGCAGTGATAGCCACCCCACAAAAAGGCTACGGCTGGGTGTGCAAGGCATTGGCACTGGAGTGCAGTGATAGCCTCCCCATAAAAAGGCTACGGCCGGGGTGTGCGAGGCACTGGCACTAGAATTGGTAGTGAGAGCTTCCCCACAAATGGGGCATAGCAATCACCCGAGTGCAGTGATAGCTACCCCACAAAAAGGCTACGGCCGGGGTGTGCGAGGCACTGGCACTGGAGACGGTAGTGGTAGCCTCCCCATAAAAAGGCTACGGCCGGGGTGTGCGGATCACAGCGGACACCTCCTCCGCATTGTCTTGGAGTATAGCGGAATCGCTCCACCGCATATTAAAATAAATATATGAAAATGGTGGAATGTACTTGTTTGTTTTATCTATTATACTACTTAGTGTTGTAATCACTAACGCGGAATGGCCTCCGCAGGTGTGCAGATCCGAGATTAGATGATTGACAACTAGAGCATGGAGCAAAGTAATATGAGGACTCCTTTTGTTATTTAATTGTGGAATAAGTGTGGCTGCTGGGAAACGGTCCAAGACTGTGGGATTTTATTATAAGTTATGATTTCTAATAATGTTTGACATAATTACTTTAATTTTGAGTAACACCTAGCCAGTTAGGCCCACAATATTATCATGAAAAATGGCGGGTCGTTACACTTATTTGAGCACATTTTAATTTATAGAATTTTATCATATTTATTTGATATTTTTTAGAATTTAATTATTATTATTAACTCGAGGAAAGAGCAAGTCACATTTTAATTACTAGATTGCCCCCACATCTTCCCTTCTTTTATTCTCCCGGTTTCTTCCTCCTCCAAGCCGCCCAAATTGTTTCTTTCCCCTTTCCTCTGCCGGCAACAGCCCTCGCCAGCCCCGACAACCACCACCCCGGTGACCGCCCATCGTTGTCGACTCCGCCTCACCTCTGCCCCTTCTTCCTTCCCTCTCTTCCTCCTTTTCTCTCTATTTTCCACCCTCAGTCACCACCTCTGCCACCTGCATGTGTCGCTGCTAGCCATCAATGCTGCCAACAACCTCTGGCGACCCTCCCTATCCCTTCCCTCGTCATTTCCAACCATTCCCTAACCTGTGTGACGACATGCACTATGACCCTTGCTGAAAACAGGGCCGCCACTTACTTGCATGTTTGTCGGCGACTAGTGCCGCTGCCAACCAATCGTGCACCACCTCCGGCCACAAAGTCCACCCCCTTAGCCGACCTACACCATTGCTAGCTGCCTCCCCACTCCCTAGCCCACCCCACAGTTTGTATGCCATCACCTTAGTTGGCCACAACCCACAGCCGCCACCTCCGGTAACTAGCTGTCGCCGCTGGCCAGTGGTTCTCCATCCACCTTTCCCCTTCCCAGTGTCGTCCTTAGGACAGTAGCCACAGCCGTCGTCTCCCTCCTCACGGCACCAGTAACCGCGGCCATCGTCACCGTCACCGAGTATTTGTCAACCTAGGTATAAAGATTTAATTTTTATTTCATTTCAAATATGATTGATCATCTTCTGCATGTATGTCATTTTGGTAATATTCATAGATTTGATTGTGTACTAATTTTAGGGTTTTAAAATTTTGTTGTTGTAATTATGAGAAATAACTGATTACTTAATTAAAAATATGTGCATGTCCATATTGATGTTAATTAAAGTTAGATAATTAGACTTATGAATTAACGTCTAGTTCTAATGATTAAATTGTTATGATTGAGTATTAGTTTGATTATTAAAAAGAATTATGATCTTTAATTAGTTAATTGATATGTTTAAATTACATAGTAACAAATTTGTGATGTTGATGACATAATCACCTAGGAATGTAGATTTATATGACATGATTGTTAGGATTTGTTATTTTGATCAGGATACACATGTTTTCCCTAGTGTTGTTGATTTATCCATCATGTCATTCATGCATCATATCGGAGTACATAGGCATTTGAATTCAGTTCTATTTGTATAGGTTTGGTGTAGGAGCACAGCACATAGGCACAATACCTGGTTGGGAAAAACCATGATTTTTATTACAAGACTCGAACCTAAATATTATGAAATAAATATAGATGAACCAATATGGTTGGTTATCAAGTCAACCGGTCATGGTTCAACTTAAGGTCACCTAGAAAATACCTATTCATGAATGGATGATGGGGTGTGAGAATTTAATGAAGGGGGTCATTGAACCTAGGAAATACCAATGGATGATGGGGTATGAGAATTTAATGAAGGGGTCGTTGAACCTAGGAAATACCAATGGATGATGGGGTGTAAGAATTTAATGAAGGGGCTCGTTGAACCTAGGAAATACCAATGGATGATAGGGCGTGAGAATTTAATGAAGGGGCTCATTGAACCTAGGAAATACCAATGGATGATGGGGTGTGAGAATTTAATGAAGGGGCTCGTTGAACCTAGGAAATACCAATGGATGATGGGGTATGAGAATTTAATGGAGGGAATGGTTAAAGTGTATATATATGCAGGAGGAGGGAGTATTTCATCCCTCATCTCTGTCCCAGGCGACCTCCCCATTACTGTGTGAGTATTTCATCCCTCATCTTATTTGTTTCCATTAGGATTCTTGCATGCAAGGTTTGTTGAAGACGCCCTGCCAAGTTGCTAGATCTCCAACGTCTTATGCATGGGGTTCTTTTCGATTGCTTAGTTGTTTTGTAAATAGACATGTTAATAATTAAATTATCAATTAGATAATGGGGATTAGGATGGGGATAATTAATAATTAATTATCATTAGAATTGCTGGAAATTTAATAAGGAATGAAGACTAACATGAACTAATTACATCATTTAAAATTGATAGTATATTAGTCATGTAAGTTGCATGTAGGTTCATGCAAAATAAAATTATACAAATGTATAATTTTATGCCCTCATTCAGATTAGGGTTCACATGTGAGATGTAAAACCCGCGACTCGAGTCAGGGTTTTATAATTGTTAGCCGGTCGGTTTGACCGTAGTTTGAGTCGGTTCAGCTTTCAGAACACGTGTGCGGGGCCGAGGCCGACCGTGCGCACGTGCTATGAGGGTTTATGTATACCCAAGTATCGATGATAGCGTCAGATACGCATCAGCAGACTGAGTTATCAGTAGATATGAGAGTATACAGTTGATGATTTTATTTTATTTTTATGTTGTGACCGTAGAATTAGTTTAGGCCGAATAACGCATTAGGACGCGTTAGATGGTATTCGGGTGGGTTATTAGTTATACGACATGTCATTTGGATGTTGTGATATTTTGTTTGATTTTATGGGATTTTTCCCAATTTTTCTAGATTTTTCTGGGATTTATTCCGAGTCCGTTATCATTCTTGACTCGAGCCCGTGTCGAGTCAAGTTTTATTTACAACTTTGCCATCGCCTTACCCACCTCATCTTCCTCCCCAAACCCCCACCCGCGTTTCGTCACCGCCGCCGCCGCCGAGATTCTGCCGCCGCCGTCGACGCCCCTCGCCGCCGGTCGACGCCGCCCAGCCCGGCCGTGCCGTCGCCTCGCCGCCTCGACCACGCCCGGCCACTGTCCGGCCGTCGCAACGCCGGAAATCGCCCTCGATTTCCCGCCGATCCCGACGCGATTCCGCCGCCGTCTGCGCCGGACCGCCGCCGCCGTGACGTCGGAGTTCCTCCCCTCGACCTCCCCTACCTTTCCCCTCTACTTAGAGCCGCCGTCGAGGGTCGGCCGTGGCTCTGATCAGAGCGGCCGACCGCCCCGGCCGCACTCGACGCCGCCGTTGGTGGCCATCGCCGCCGCGGCTGCCTTCGTCGTCACCACCATTGGGTTCAGCTCACCGAGGCGGTGCTAACCCCTACCTCCGATTGCCTCGCCGGAGCAGTCACCGGAAAACCACCGGAGCTGCCGGAAACCGCCGGCATAGTCGCCGGAAAATCGCCGCCTTCGTCCGTCGGCACCGATTTCAACGCCGATCGCGAGGTGGTTCTTCCTTCTTATTTTTTTAGGATTATTACATACTTATTGTGGTCATGGTAGCATATTAGAATTAATTGAATTAATTTCATGATTTTAGTTTAATTAATCGTGATTATGATAAACATGTGATGATTAGTGTGAATTGTGTTGTATGATGTGAATGCTTAGTGATGAAATTGTTAGCAAACCATTGAATAGTTAATTAAATGCTTGTTAACTAGTTAATTCATGAATATGTACGAATTAGGTTATGCATGCTAACATAATGAAATTGTTAGTAAACTATTGTATAGTTAATTAAATGATTGTTAACTAGTTAATTGATGAATATGTATGAATTAGGTTTTGCATGCTAATATTAAGTTAAACAGATTAAATTGATTAAACCATTGTCACCTAATTAGAATAGGTATGCTTTGAAATTGGAATTAAAAGTGCTAGGTAATAAGTAACATATGAAATGATAAAATTATTAACTTGCTTGACAATTAGAGATGTAGGGTAATTGTCGAGATAATTATCATGGTTGATTAGATGATTGTATGCATGTGGATATATTAGTTATATAGGTGTGCATCATATATGTATGGGCGTTAGTAAATAGTTATGTTCATGTAGGTTCGTTGCAGGAGCTCGCCGTCTAGGCACGAGACTGCGCTTGGAGCTTCTGACAGGTCCGTTAGGACACGCTTCTCAGGTTTTATCGCTCCATTCTATCGGTGATTTGATTTATTGATCGTAGGACGTGTCAGGTGGATGATTTATTGGACCCCACCTAACACGGGTCACCTGGTCGATGTTTTTCGGAATTAATAACCCTCGAGGATGAGATCCCTCGAGTTTGTTTTCAAAAATAAGATCCACCTCAAGTTGCCTTCGGGCCTATTATAATAAATCCCGACCCAGCCCTATAAATAGTTTTATCGAGTTTTCAGTGAGACAAGAGAAGATGAGTCGACTGCACGTACCATGAGCGGATGCCGTGCCAGTCAAAGCGGGCTCTGGATTAGTGCCAGCGGACTGTTCCATTCCCGAGGGATCCTGACAACTCCGCGTTTGAGTTCCTCACACCCGGAGGACGTGGAGGTTTACGGGTACTGTTTAGTACAGCGCATGTCCGGACTTGTGGTTCAAAGGGTACTAAAGGCGACTGCCTGAGAGTGCTCGGTCTACGTGCTCAAGACCAGGAGTAATATGGAGGTTCGGAGAGGGCTTAGGATAAAAGTTTTACGTGAAGTACTGAAAAAGAAGTGTCGTGAGTGGCACAGTACCAGATAGATCAGGATGCTGTTGAGTCAGCTGCTCGACGGCTCCTTTGTAGTTGCCCTTATGAGAGTTCTTGAGGAAGATATATGATGGTTTGTTTTCCATGAGAGTTTGCTCTCATGTTCCAGTTTGATATTAGTTATTTCCGGACCAGTGACACCCGTTGCTGACGTTTTTCTACTATATGTAGGTGAGGATGATGATTGGTGTATGCCGGCCTCGACGAAGGAGTAGCGCTTGCATTGCACACACATACCTGGTGCCGCGCCGACTTTTGCGTAAGATGTGATGTGATTGGCTTTTGTAGTAGATTTACATATTGGTATTTATGCATGTGTTTGTGAGGCTTGTATGCCTTGTTTTAGAAATGCGTGGGAATGTTTTGAGAAAGACTTTAATGATGTGCTATGTTGAAATGAAAAGGAATCAAATGAGCTGAGTATGAGATTGTAGGTGGGCTAGACCCAATTACAGTATGTTTGGATGTTTGAAGTCTAGTGTGATATAAATTGTTGTTTTATATATATATTTATTGTGCCGTATTTTAACAGGTCATCCCCTTATTGCACTTTTAGGGGAGGCTCTGTCCGTTTTATTCTAGGTTTTATGAATTTTATTGCTGTTTTAATTATTTTGGTGTGCGATGATTATCATGACATTCACGTAGTATCCTGTTAGGGTTTTGCATCTCATTCATATATTGTTTGCGCATTAGCGGCGTGCTCCATCTTGAGACGTCGAGAGGGTTATGTCGTAGCCGTTTAGGTTTTGGGTCAGCCAACTTAATCGGTTTACGAGTAGTTCGATCCTTTGTAACAGTTCCGGTCCGGGTTGAGAGTAAACCGGATTGGGGTGTTACATGAGATCCCTCAACTGAGTCCCACATTTAATACCTACTAGGAGAAGATCCTGTTTATAAGTGGGAATGGACTACAGATCTTTAACTTCCGGGGTACCCATTTTAAAGAAATGACTTAGCCCATTACGTTGCACTTTGGGCCGGGTCGTTACAGGTGGTATCAGAGCATGGTTTCCCAAAAGCTCACATCTTATGACTCAAGTACCTTGTTGAAGAGTCTAATATTTTATTTTTCTCCAATAGGGTATGTCATTAGGGAATTAGTGGACTCCCTAATAAACCTAAGTAATCATTGAAAAAGAAATAATGAACCATAACAGAATAAATTTTAGATGGCAGGCACCCGAAGGAAGTCGAGCCAAGCTGCGCAGTCGGACACAAACCTGGAGAGTGTGTTAGGCCAAATTTTGACGGCCATACAGGGACTAGCGCAGGCTTCATAAAATACTAGTTTTGTGGTTCAGAACATGGTGGAGAGGTTACCGGGATTGGTAATGGGGAATGGAGCTCCAAATTCGGCTGCGGGTCCTAGTAACTTCCCAAATTGGGATCAGGGGAGCACCCAAGAGCGGGTAGGAATAGCTGACCCGGGTGAGCGAGGGGAACTTCCAAACCTAGTGCCACCGGTAGTCCGATAAGTGGTACTGCCAGTTGGGGATGACAGTGATCGATACACTGTAGAAAAATTCTGGAAGAACAGAGCTGAGGTATTCATTGGGGGAACTGATCCAATGAAGGTGGAGAGCTGGTTGGACATTATTGAGAAAGCACTTAGAGCCCTCTCTGTGCCTCATCGCCATCAAGTGAGGTTGGCGACATGCATGCTTCAAGAGGAAGCATCCTATTGGTGGAAGTCCATGGAGAAGACTGCGTTCCATCAACGGGAGATTTCGTCCATTCCTTGGGCAGAATTTGTAACAGCTTTCAATGGACAATATTTTCCTGAGTCAGTTGTCCAGAAGAAAGCACTGGCATTTGCCAATTTGGTTTAGGGGGAGGATTCAGTCCGGGAATATGTGTATTCCCAGACGAACTTCCAGGGTTGCCTCCTAAGTGGGCAGTGGAGTTTGCCATTGACCTAGTACCTGGAGTGACTAACCTATCCTTGGATATACAAGGGAAACCCTATGTATGGAGTAACAAGTGTGAGGAGAGTTTCCAATCTTTGAAGAAGAGTTTAACTACTACACCAGTTTTGACTATACCGAATGGCAATGAAGGATTCGTGGTCTTCAGCGATGCATCTCTAGTGCGGTTAGGATGTGTCCTTATGCAAGATGGTAAGGTGGTGGCTTACGCCTCTCACCAATTGAAGATTCACGAGCAAAATTATGCAACCCATGACTTGGAACTGGCAGCAGTTGTGTTTGCTCTAAAAATTTGGAGACATTATTTGTACGGAGCTCAGTTCGAGGTTTTCACCGACCACCAAAGTTTGAAGTATATCTTCACCTAGAATGACCTTAACCTTCAACATAGGCGGTGGATAGAATACTTGAAAGACTATGATTTCCAAATTTTATACCACCCGAGAAAAGCGAACGTTGTGGCCGATGCGTTGAGTCAGAAGGGCAAGATGGACAAGGGTCAACAGCTAGCTAGACTTTGGGCTATGTCAGCTGAGGTGGTAGCTATTAACCCGGTGGAACGAATGACAGGAATACTGGCAAACCTGGTTATCTCCAATGAATTGGTGGACCGAGTTAAGCTAACACAAAATGGAAGATGAGAAGCTGAACGAAATGTTGGACAAAACTCCCAACATTGTAGCAGATTCCAACAGTGTAATCAGATTTAGAGGGAAATTGTGTGTACCCAACAATGATGCATTAAAATGAGATATTCTGGAAGAAGCTCATCGTTCAAGGTTCTCGATACACCCTGGTGTTACAAAGATGTACCAGGACTTGAAACGAACCTACTGGTGGGTTGGAATGAAGAGGGATGTGGTGGATTTTGTTTCCAAGTGTCAGACGTGCCAATTGATCAAAGCCCAACATCAACTACCCGGTGGATTATTACAACCTTTAGAGATACCTACCTGGAAATGGGAGCGTGTCACCTGTGATTTTATTACTAAACTCCCAAGGACTTTGAAGAGACATGACTCTATATGGGTAGTTGTGGACCGTTTGACTAAGGCAACTCATTTTATCCCCACAAAATCAACAAGGACTGCAGAATACTTAGCAGAACTGTACATAAATAACATTGTCAGGCTGCATGGAATTTCGAAGGAGATAGTCTCTGACAGAGATCCCCTATTCACATCACATTTTTGGGAAGTTTTCCAATAAGCTATGGGGACCCAAATCAAGTTAAGTACAGCATATCACCCCCAAACTGATGGTCGAGTGAGAGGACCAATCAAACCTTGGAGGATTTGTTGAGAGCTTGCATCCTCGACTGGGGAGGAGATTGGGAGAAACATTTAGCCTTGGCTGAATTCACCTATAATAACTCTTACCAAGCCAGTATAGGAATGACACCGTTTGAAGCCTTATACGGTAGGCCTTGTCGATCTCCATCATGCTGGTTGGAGTCTACAAAGATGGTTATAGTCGGGCCACAGATGGTGAGAGAAGCAGCTGAAAAGGTGCAACTCATCCAGCAAAGGCTTAAGGCAGCTCAGGATCGGCAGAAAAGTTATACTGATACTCGAAGGAAGGACTTAGAATTCCAAGTTGGGGAGTTCGTCTACCTTAAGACCTCACCTAAAAAGGGAGTGATCAGATTTAGAACATCAGGGAAGTTGAAGCCAAGATTCATAGGACCATTTCCAATTTTGGATCGAATCGGAAGTTGTGCATATAGATTAGCATTACCACCAAGCCTTGATGGTGTACACAATGTCTTTCATGTGTCAATGCTAAAGAAATATGTACGAGATGAGAATCACATTATCACAAATTTTGCAGATTTAGAGCTACAATCGGATTTAACCTACGAGGAAAAACCGATTCGAATCTTGGCAAGGGAAACAAAGACACTCCGTAGCAAGGAGATCCCTTTGGTAAAGGTATTATGGAGAAATCAGGGATCAGAAGAAGCTACATGGGAGACTGAACAAGAAATGGCCAAAAAAATATCTTAACCTGTTTGTAGCATAAAATCTGTGTAATTGTTGTAACATGAACTTATACCGAAGATGGATGTCCTTGGGAATACTATCATATTTCAGGGACGAAATATTTCTAAGTTGGGGAGATTGTAAAGACCCGGAATATATATATATATATATATATATATATATATATACATATTCGACGCGGTGGGATCGAACGTTGGTATCCATGAATTTATTTAAATTATTTACCCGCTACCCGGTTAATTATTAATTACCCGGTCAAGTGGAAAGTATTAGTTAACCGGTTAAGTATTTTTACCCGGTTAAGTAAACCATACCATTTAACCGTTTAAACTAGTAAAGTGAACCGTATCACTTACCCATTTACCCGGCAACGAAGTGTGTTTTCATATACCCTAGGTCTTCTTTCATTATATAAGGAGAAGGAGGGGGGCGTCATTCACATAAGTCTCTTTGGACAGACGCCGGTTTCCCCTTGTTCTGGTAAGTTTCTTCCTCTCTTCTTCTTAGTTTGCATGCATACATATGATAAAAATTATAATAAACTAGATAATCATGGAAACTAAAACCTGAAATCAACAAGAAAAAGGAGAATTAAACTGGACTAGAACCAGAAATCCACCCAGGAATGTAAATTGCTGCCGTGCAGAAATTCTTGGTTGCTTGTGATTAATTACAGCAACAAGTCATAATCTTTTGCTGATCAGTTGCTGCATCAACGTCCTTATGCTTGTTGTAGTAATTATAAGTTAGATTTCATAGAATTTATGGCCAAGGATGGTAGCACTTCCTGCTGAATTGCAGCAACAGCACCATGGCGATTGTGTCACAAACAGTTGCATATAACACGCAGCAGTGTAGTGTTTCTCTTCTTTGGACGTTGCGTTGTTGTGCGGCAAGAAGGGGTCGCCTTGGGTGGTGCTGGCCACGTCGGAGTCGCCATAGCAGCAGGTCGAGGTCGCCTTGGGTGGTGCTGCTGGCCACGTCGGAGTCGCCATAGCAGCAGGTCGAGGTCGCCATGGCTGCTGGTTAGTCGCCTTGGTGGTGCAAAACAAGGTCGCCCTGGATAGTTGCTGCCAATTGGATTGCTAGGGAAGGGAAACAATTGGTGAAGGACATGATCTGGATTTGGGTCGAAGGAGAAGAGGTTGGAGTGGTTTTGGGTGGAGAAGAGAAAGGCTGACGGGAAAGAAGAAGAAGACTGGTTTTGGGTAGACTGACGGGAAAGAAGAAGAACAAGAAGAATAGGATGGCAGTTTTGTAATTTCTGTTTGACTCGATACGGGTTGAGTTAAAAATCATAATAATAATACCAACTCGTATTAAAATCAATAAAATAATTAATTTAAAGGGATACGAGTTAAGTGGTCAAAATAATAAATTTATAAATTATTACATGAAATTAATAAATTTCAATCAGGATAAACGGTAATTAATTAATCGGCTTATTAAAAGCGATTAACTTAAATTGAAGAGTTATGAGGAATATTTAATAAAGACTTCACCTTTAGCATATAAAATTTATATTTGATAAATAAAATGATTATTCTTATACTAAATTCGTAAAGTAAAATAATAGATCAATAAAAGATAATCGTGTAGAAATCATGAGATAGCATAATTAATTAAATAAAGAAGTGTTGAACCTTATTGAATTAAATAAATTAATTAATGTGGCATATATTAAATATTTAGTTGCGTGCATTTTCGACGCGAGTAAAATTATACTAATGTATAAGTTTATGCCCTCATTCATATTAGGGTTAGTGGATTACAGTCAGATGAACCCACAAGTCAGGTACGTATAATAGGTAGAACATCGTATTTTCCTTGTTGGTAGCCTAGGTCGGCCTGAGCCCAGATTCGACTACCATGCACCGAGTGCAACTGGGGTCAATGAATTGACTCAGTCCGACACTGGGTCGTGTTATGTGCATGAATTTTGTAATGCATCCACATTGTTTTGGAGTAGTGATAGCCACCCCATAAAAAGGCTACGGCCGGGGTGAGTGAGGCACAGCGATTCCTCCATCGCACTGGAGTGCAGTGATAGCCGCCCCATAAAAAGGCTACGGCCAGGGTGTGTGAGGCACTGGCACTGGAGTGCAGTGATAGCCGCCCCATAAAAAGGCTATGGCCGGGGTGTGTGAGGCACTGGCACTAGAGTTGGCAGTGAGAGCTTCCCAACAAACGGGGCATAGCAATCACCTGAGTGCAGTGATAGCCACCCCACAAAAAGGCTACAGCCGGGGTGTGCAAGGCATTGGCATTGGAGTGCAGTGATAGCCTCCCCATAAAAAGGCTACGGCCGGGGTTTGCGAGGCACTGGCACTAGAATTAGTAGTGAGAGCTTCCCCACAAACGGGGCATAGCAATCACCCGAGTGCAGTGATAGCTACCCCACAAAAAGGCTACGGCCGGGGTATGCGAGGCACTGGCACTGGAGACGGTAGTGGTAGCCTCCCCATAAAAAAGGCTACGGCCGGGTCGTTACATCACGGGTCACAGTCAACCGGGGTGTGCGGATCACAGCGGATACCTCCTCGGCATTGTTTTGGAGTATAGCGGAATCGCTCCACCGCATATTAAAATAAACATAAGGAAATAGTGGAATGTACATGTTTTGTTTTATCTATTATACTACTTAGTGTTGTAATCACTAACACGGAATTGCCTCTGCAGGTGTGCAGATACGAGATTAGGTGATTGACATCCAGAGTATGGAGCAAAATAAATACGAGGACTCCTTTTTTTAATTTTGAGAAATGAGTGTGGCTGCTGGGAAATGGTCCAAGACTGTGGGATCTTTATATATGTTATTATTTATAAAAAATGTTTGACATAATTCCTTTACTTTTGAGTAATACCTGGAGTGCAGTGATAGCCTCCCCATAAAAAGGCTACGACCAGGGTGTGTGAGGCACTGACACTAGAGTTGGCAGTGAGAGCTTCCTCACAAACGGGGCATAGCAATCACCTGAGTGCAGTGATAGCCACCCCACAAAAAGGCTACGGCCGGGGTGTGCAAGGCATTGGCATTGGAGTGCAGTGATAGCCTCCCCATAAAAAGGCTACGGCCGGGGTGTGCGAGGCACTGGCACTAGAATTGGTAGTGAGAGCTTCCCCACAAACGGGGCATAGCAATCACCCGAGTGCAGTGATAGCTACCCCACAAAAAGGCTACGGCCGGGGTATGCGAGGCACTGGCACTGGAGACGGTAGTGGTAGCCTCCCCATAAAAAGGCTACGGCCGGGGTGTGAGGATCACAGCGGATACCTCCTCCGCATTGTTTTGGAGTATAGCGGAATCGCTCCATCGCATATTAAAATAAACATAAGGAAATAGTGGAATGTACATGTTTTGTTTTATCTATTATACTACTTAGTGTTGTAATCACTAACGCGGAATTGCCTCCGCAGGTGTGTAGATACGAAAGTAGGTGATTGACAACTGTTACGGGGTTTAGCAACTGACCCCTGTGACAACAACCTGGGCATGGACCAAAATAAATATGAGGACTCCTTTTATTATTTATTTGAGAAATAAGTGTGGCTACTGGGAAACGGTTTAAGACTGTGGGATCTTTATATATGTTTTTATTAAATAAAAATGTTAGATATATTTGCTTAATTGTGAGTAACACCTGACCAGACAATGTTGTGAAAAATGGCAGGTCGTTACATTCTACCTGGTCCATGTAAGATTTGTACTCTTGATTGTTGATCTATTCTATTGTTGCTTTGGATTGTATGTTGCAGGACATGCTAAGTGATAATTTATCAGACCCCACTTAACATAAATCATTTTAGCGAACCATTTTCCAGAAAGTAATAATCCTCAAGGATGAGATCCTTCGAGTCTGACTTCAAACACAAGATCCAACGTAAGTTGCCTTTGGGCCAAAATTATTAATTCCCTTCCTAGGCCTATATCAATTTTTATCGACTTTTCAGTGAGACGAGCGATGGTGAAATTGACATGCACGTACCATGAGCAGGTGCGCATGCCTGTCACAGCGGGCTCTGGACTAGTGAGAGGTTTATTCTATTCCCGAGGGATCCTAATAACCCACATTTTGAGTTCCTCACACCTAGAGAAATGTAGGGCAGGTACTATTTAGTATAACGCATGTCTGGACTTATGGTTTATAAAGGGTATTAAAGGCAACTGCCTGAGAGTACTCGTCCTTTATGTTCTAGGCCATGAGAAATATGGAGGATCGAAGAGGGCTTAAGATATACTGGTAGTCTTGAGGAAACAAAAGAGAAATGAGAAAATGCCAAGAGAGGCATCAGACCAGTCAGTTCGGGATGCCATCTAGAATATAGTTTGATGTCTCCTCAATTGTTACCCTTATGAGAGTTTTGTTGGAGTATATGCATGTTTTTCTTTTAATGAGAGTTTTCTCTAATAAATAGCTTGATATTAGTTATTTTTTGGACCAGTGACCACTGTTGCTGATGGTTTTCTAATGTATATGTAGGTGAGCATCAGATACAACAGGATATGCTGGACTTGACGAATGAGAATTGACATCCTTGCACATACACATGCCTAGCGATAGGACTCCTAATTGTGATGCCGGTGAATGTGTAAAACTTGTTATGAAATATTTTTGATGTTTTAATTGCACAGTTAACATGTTTTGTGAATGAAGTTGAGAATTTTGAAGTTAGTAAATCTTCTAGCCATGGGATAAGACTTAGGCAGGGATCATGACTTAGAAAATGATGTGATGACAATAGAATGTGATGTTGTGATATGTTGACAATAGAATGTGATGTTGTGATATGTTTTCTTATCCATTATATATATATATATATATATATATGTTGTGATATGATGATGTACAGGGTATTTCCTTATTGCACTTTTAGGGGAAACCCTGTCTGCCTATTTATAAAAAATTCATAATATTTAAGTTGATTATGGTGTGATTTTGATTTTTGGTGTGATTCTTTTATTCGTCAATATATCATTCATGTAGCATCCTACTAGGTTGTGCATTTTATATATTCATTGTGGCATGTTTTTTATCTTATGGTGCTTAGAGTAGATCCCTTTCGTTTAAGTTTGGGTTGACTAAATTAATTGAATTGAGAATCGGTTTGGTCCCAATAGCATTTCCAGTTTGGTTAATAGCAAACCAGATTTGGGGTGTTATAGTTTTTGGTATCGGAGCCGATTCTTAGTCGATTAAGATGGAATATTCCAATACAGGTCATGAGTGTGCAAGAATGCTCAGAGTCAAGCCGACAGGCATATTTCTCTTTTATTGTTTTATTTTACAGATTTTTCACCATTAGTTACATGATAATGTATCCAGGATTTGATCAGTGAAAGTTGATAGCCATGGTAGTATAGACCCATAGGACTCAGAATAGAGCACCATCACCTTCACCACCCAGGAATGCAAGCCCTAGCCACACCCACAATTAAACGGCATCTAGCCAACCAAGAACCCCACTATTGTCAGGAAACCCTAGTGTGCCAATCTCGGTCAGCCACCATAGTGTAAGTCATCGTAGTAGCAGCCACCACAGAGCGAGCAGCCGTCAGGCCAAAAGGGATAGAACTATTACCCGGTTAGTAGAGGCCCAGACACAGATACAATAGAACCAGGAGGAGTTCAAGAGAGAGCTTCGGTAGATAGCCCCTCCATAGTCAGGGCAGAAAAGCGGCCAGCTTTGGATGACGGGGCACGAGGGGAGCCTACTTTCCCCATGGGCCCTCTGCCGCTGCCTCCTCTTCCACCACTACATCAGAGGACTGGTCCTACAGCAGCTCCACTGATTGCCCTATTGTAAACCGAGATGGGTACAAATGGCAGAGGACCACCTAGAGTAGGTAGTGGACAGACAACAATTGGTAGTGGTGTTGCATGATTAGGAAGTGCCCCGGCAAGGATAGTGCTGACGATTCATCAGTTCAAACTCAAAGAAGGATCTGACAGATCAATAGATGAATGGAATCTCGAGTTACGGTAGTGTGAACGGTTTGTGAAGAATGGAGGATGCCCATTCCTAGGAAAGTTAGATGCAGAGGAAGCTTTCCTATGGATCTCATCTGCAATTGGAGTATTTGGCAGTATGGCATGCCCCATGGAGCACCGTGTATGGATCATCACAGCAGCATTCCAGGATGAAGCTAGGATATGGTGGGATTCAGTCATGAACTCCACCTTTGCCTACAAGCAGCCACAGAATGTCACATGGGATGAGCTCAGGGTAGAGTTTGACGGAAAGTATTTTCCTCTTGATGTTAAGAAGAGGAAAGAAAGGGGATTTTAGATCCTTAGGCAAGAACAAATGACTGTGGTACAATATGAAACACAAGTTCAGAGCACTAGAAAGGTTTGCCCCAGACCTAGTGCCAACTAAACAGAGAAGAATCAAGCGTTTCTATGAAGGGCTTCAATATGAGATTCGGGTGGCCAATGTGAATAAGGTGTTTGCTACCTTTGGAGATGTAGTGCGAGCAGCAAGAGAGACTGAGAGAGTCTTAGCTACTCAACCCCGCTGAGATTATGAACAAAAGCAGCAACACCCTCGACCATATCAACTTGAATAGGGAACACAACAAAAGTGTCAAATAGATGCCCCACTTTCTATGAGGACAATGGATGGAAAAGTCTAGGTTGGTAGACACCCTCCATGTCAGAATTGTGGACGTCATCAAGGAGGAATATGCAGAGCCGGAACCAATGTGTGCTTTAGTTGTGGTCAACCAGGACATCGGGCAGCAATGTGTCTTAGAGTATACAAAACTAGTACCGGTACATGTTTTAGTTGTGGTCATCTAGAACATTTGGTAGCAGCATGTCTGAATGCACCAAGCCAACAACCAGCCCTTCCAGCACCACCACAGAGCACTCCCAGGATCCCCGCCACAAAGACAACAGAGAGGCGAACAAGGCAAGGTTAGGGAAAATGAGGTAGTGGTCAGCAACCGCAGAGACAGCATAAACAGAGGGGACAAAATCAAAGAGGAATGATGGCTACGGGGACAGGCTAGACAATAAGGTGGCAGATAGTAGGCACTGCCAGTAGTACTTGCTACCCCAGCACGGCAGCAGCAGTAGCCCGTTACGATGTACACAGCCACTGTCACATAAGCATTGGAAGATACGATCGTCATGACTGGTATGCTTCTTGTGAGATCCCTCAACTAAGTCCCATATCTAATACCTACTGGGAGAAGATCTTATTTATAAGTGGGAATGGACTATAGATCTTTAACTTGGCTAATTACTTTTAAAAAAATGACTTAGCCCATTACGTTGCACTTTGGGTTGGGTCGTTACATTTCTCGTTGGTTCAATGCCTGTATGAGTTTTATTTGATTCTGGCTGTATACATTTTTTTATATCGCACGCTCACAAAGATAGGATTGGAGGTCAGATAAAGGATTTAGGACATTCATTACTAGTGTCCACCCCCGCTAGTAGAGTTATAGCCACAGGTGAGTGTGTGCATAATGTCCCTATTGAAATTCAACAGTGACAATTGGCAGCAGATTTGATATTGTTTAGGATAATGGAGTTCGATGTGATCTTCGAATGGATTGGATGTCCAGACAGCGAGCTTGATAGATTGCCGAAGAAAAAGGGTGACTTTCCATTGTGGAAGGCTTTGCTTTTTCTTCCAGGGTCAAGGTAGAGAAAGAGAACAAGGTTGGATCTCCCATCAGACTGCAGTGCAACTGTAAAGACCGTGGAAAATTTTTTTTTTAATATATTCGACTCGGGCAGGGAGGGATCGAACGTTAGAGAATTAATATTAATTATATTATATTCTCTACCCGGTTAAGTCTACCCGGTTAAATATTTTATTCTTTACCCGGTTACCCGGTTAAAGGAATTAAATACGGGGGTTGGTTTGTTGCCACAAACCCTAGCCGCTATTTCATTTATAAAGGACGTCCTCCAACCTAGCCTTCATTCGCATTCTCTTCTCCTCTTCGTTGCCGGTGTGTCTTCTCCCTTGCTTAGGTATTCCTATCTCCCTCTTCTTAATTTTCTTGCATGCATATTTTAATTTGATAATAAGTTTTATAATCGTGAGGATTAAAAGTTTAAAATCAATAAGAAAACAAATATAATTTTACACGGAGAAATTGCCGACGAGTTTCCCCTGTTCGGCGAGATGGGCAAGCACGGGCAAGCCCCGTCGGGAATCAATGGCGACGATCGTTCCGATGTCGGAAGATGATCCAACTCTCTTCGTCGATCAGTATAGGGTTGATCTCACGGCTGTGGATGCCGGCCTAGGGTGGTGAATAGACAAAAACAGGGGACGGCAGTGAAAATAGGGGCGACGGCGGTGGGTGAAGAAATCCGGCCGTCCTAGGTGGCGACGGGTTCCAATAGGGCCGGGGAAGGTAGATAGGTAGTCGAGGGTGATGAGGCGACCATCCAATTGAGGCGGCGACGCTCGCCGGCAGTGGAATCGTCGACGCGAGCGCGCCGCTAGGAGGGCGATGCGGGCGTCGCCACTGCTGGAAAACGGCCGGAGTTGGCCGGGGCAACACCGCCAGGGCATGGCAGGGCTGGTCGACGACGATTGACGGCAGCCGGAGGTGGTCGGCGACGGCGGCGGCTGGAGTGCGCCTGGAGTCGGGAACAGAGCTCGCCGGGGAAGAAGAAGAAGAAGGGCGGTGGCAATTCTGTAAATACTGGTTGACTCGATACCGACTCGAGTTAAAAATAATACAAACACGTAATAAATCTTTAAAAATAATTATTTAACAGGTCATAGGGTAAAGTTACTAAACTAATTAGTTATTGGACGAAGTCGACATGGACATAAGTAATAAAAAAACAGTAATGAGAAACTGTCGATAATTAATTGACGTAATAAAAGTGATTAAATTAAATCGGACGGTTATAAGTGATTAATAAATAAAGATGTTACCTTTACCATATTAAATTTAATATTAGGTAAATAAAGTGATTATTTTAATAACAAGTCAGTAATGTAGAAAATGGGTTATTAAATTATAGTCGGGTAGCATCACTCGCGTCGAACCTAAATAGCATAATGGAAATAAATAAAGTTCGAAACTTTATAGAGTCAAATAATTTAAAATAATTGTATTAGTAATATTTATGAATTAAAATAATACAAATTATTTTAAATAATTTAATTGAACAACTTAATTAATTAAATTGTTGTAAGTAATAGTAGCGATTAAAAAGATTATAACCGAAGGAAAATATACTAATAATAGTAATTAAATATTTGGGTATAAGTTGAAAATTATTTTATTATTTGTTAGGTGTTAATTATGATCTAGATTATTAATGTAAAGTAGGATTTAAATGATTATGTCACATGAATAGTGTAATTTTAATATTGTTGAAATTTAATAGTGATATATATATATTAGTCATTTAGTTGCATGCATTTCTACTCGAATAAAATTATACTTATGTATAATTTTATGTCCTCGTTCAGATTAAGATCATTGGTCGCAGCTGCAAGTTCAAAATATCCAGGTCCGTATAATTATTTAAAATGTTGTATTTTCCCTTGTGGATAACCTGGTCAGCCTGAGCCCAGATTCGACCACCATGCACTGAGTGCAACTGGGGTCAAGGAATTGACTCAGTCTGACACGGGCTATGCCCTTCATAATCAAATAATGGACATGATGGACTGACCCATCAGCCAATAAATTGGACATGGCGGATTGGACTCGCTAGCCAATTACGGACATGGTGGATTGGACCCACCAGCCGATAACGGACATGGCGGATTGGACTCGCCAGCCGGTAATGGACATGATGGACTGACCCATCAGCCAATAAATTGGACATGGCGGATTGGACTCACCAGCCAATTACGGACATGGTGGATTGGACCCACTAGTCGATAACGGACATGGCGGATTGGACTCGCCAGCCGGTAATGGACATGATGGATTGACCCATCAGCCAATAAATTGGACATGGCAGATTGGACTCGCCAGCCAATTACGGACATGGTGGATTGGACCCACCAGCCGATAACGGAGATGGCAGATTGGACTCGCCAGCCGGTAATGGACATGATGGACTGACCCATCAGCCAATAAATTGGACATGGCGGATTGGACTCGCTAGCCAACTACAAACATGGTGGACTAACCCATTAGCCAATAGATGGACATGGTGGACTGACCCATCAGCCAACTAATGGACATGGTGGATTGGACCCACCAGCCGATAATGGACATGGCAGATTGGACTCACCAGCGGTAATGGACATGATGGACTGACCCATCAGCCAATAAATTGGACATGGAGGATTGGACTCGCCAGCCAATTACGGACATGGTGGATTGGACCCACCAGCCGATAACGGACATGGCGGATTGGACTTGCCAGCCGGTAATGGACATGATGGACTGACCCATCAGCCAATAAATTGGACATGGCGGATTGGACTCGCCAGCCAATTACGGACATGGTGGACTAACCCATCAGCCAATAGATGGACATGGTGGACTGACCCATCAGCCAACTAATGGACATGGTGGATTGGACTCACCAGCCGATAACGGACATGGCGGATTGGACTCGCCAGCCGGTAATGTACATGATGGACTGACCCATCACCCAATAGGTGGACATGGTGGACTGACCCATCAGCCAACTAATGGACATGGTGGACTGAACCATCAGCTAATAAATGGTCATGTTGGAATGGTCACAAGTGCCAATATTATAGATAATGATAGGGAGTTTATGGACTTGTTTTATTTAATTATACGGCTTAGTGGTTAATCACTAACGCGGAATTGCCTCCGCAGGTTAGCAGCTGGACCTAAAGACTAAGAGACGACAGGGTGGTTTTTCTACCAACGCAGGTGGTGAACGGTTAATAAGCGGACTTCTCTTTTTACTTTTCTTGTGTTATAAATGTGGCTATGGGAAACGGTCCAAGACTGTGGGATAATTACTTCATGCATTGTCATTTGAAAATAAGTTCTTTTGAGTTAGAAATGCTAGACTTATTTGCTTCATATTATTCATGTAACCTTTTAAGTAACAGCTGGTCCGGTTAGGATTGGTTGTTATAGGGTTGGTTTTTGTTAAATTTTGAGTAACACACTGCCAGCAAGGCCCACAATATCGTGAAAAATGGCGGGTCGTTACAGCAACAGTTGGACAGAGGTTGTCATTTAGTGATGGTAGCCTTAGTGCCGATCAAGCATAATGGTCTAGAGGATAGGTTTAGCATTGAGCAAATCCCTGTGGTCATGGAATTCATAGCTATTTTTCCAGATGAAGTCACTGGTTTGCCTCTAGAGAGAGATGTAGAATTTGCTTGACTTGATGCCAGGAACATCACCCATCTCTAGAGCACCATATTGGATGACACCACTCAAACTTCGAGAACTCAAGTAGCGACTGCATGCATTGTTGGATCAGGGATTTGTCAGACCGGGTGTGTTGCCATGGGGAGCACCAGCATTGTTATTAAGGAAGAAAGATGGAGGCATGCACTTGTGCATCGACTATAGGATGCTAAACCATGAAACCGTCAAAAACAGATATCCCCTTCCTTGCATTGATGACTTATTTGACTAGTTGGGCTTAGCGGTGATCTTTTGGAGATTTACTTGAGATCTGGTTACCATTAGTTGAGGATTTTGGCAGAATGTATTCCGAAGACTACATTTAGGACTAGATATGGACACTATGAATTTTTAGTCATGCCCTTCGACTTGACCAATGCTCCAGCAGCATTTATGGAACCGATGAATAGAGTGTTCAACCCATATTTAGACCAGTTCATAATAGTCTTTGTGGATGACACAACTTGGTGTACTCTTCATCTAGAGAAGAACATGAGTAGCATCTTCGAATTGTACTACAAATTTTGAGGGAACACATATTATATGGGAAATTCTCGAAGTGTAACTTTTGGCTCTCAGAAGTCAAGCTTTTTGGGGTACATTGTATATAGCAGCCAGTATATCAATAGATCCAAAGAAGATTGAGGCAGTTGTATAGTGGGAGCAGCCGAGAACACCAACAGAGGTGAGAAGTTTCCTTGGTCTAGCAGGGTAATCATGAGATTTATATAGGATTTCTCCTCTATAGCAGCCCTATGTATCTATGAGATCGAGTATGGAATTCTGTTTACTCACTTCAAATTGAGTATCCGTTTCCCTCCCTTTCCTACTAGGATTGGAAATCCTGCATTTTACATATCCATACAATCGAGTCCTTGGGTTTCCGAAATAGTGGAAAAAGAAGTGCTTCGAATCATTGCTATTTGACTCGGACCTGTTCTAAAAAAGTCGAGGTATTTCGAATTGTTTCTTGACACGGACAAAGTAAGGGAAAACCTCTGAAATGATTTCAATACTGGACCTTGGACATATAATAGTTCCGAATCGAATCTCTTTAGAAAGAAGATCTGTTGTCTCAATGTGTAGCCTGTCCAGTCCCTTACGATCCTCTTACACGGTTGACTAGAAAGGAGGAATGCTTTATATGGACTAATGAAGGATAGTGAATAGAGCACTCAAGACGCTAACAGGAGAGATTGGCTTCAGCGTTTGTTCTCACTATGCCGAAGGACATGATGATTTTGTTGTCTACATAGATACATCAGGAGTTGGCCTTAGATGTGTCTTGACCCAAAGAGATTACTATTGCCTATACATCTCCTTAGCTAAAGGTGCATGAGTGTAACTATCCTACTTGTGAAGCGTTTGTTCTCACTATGCCAGAAGGACATGATGATTTTGTGGTCTACATAGATGCACTCAGGAGTTGGCTCCTAGATGTGTCTTGACCCAAAGAGGATTACTATTGCCTATACATCTCCTTAGCTAAAGGCAGGGGTGCATGAGTGTAACTATCCTACTCGTGACCTTAGAACTTGCAACAGTTATCTTTGCCCCCAGAACATGGAGACATTACCTTCCTATGGGACTTCCCTTTCAAGCTTTTTACAGATCACAAAAGTGTGAAGTATATCTTTACAAAAAGATCTGAACAGTAGACAAAGGAGATGGTTGGAACTGTTGTGTGATTTTGAGATTGATATCTCATACCATGAGGGCAAGAAAATGTAGTAGTAGACGCTTTAAGTAGGAAACCTATTTGGAGTTCAAAGGGAATAGTAGTAGTAGAGTGATACAGGTCAAAGACAGATAGTGGGAAGGATGGTAAGAATCTTGATTCAACCAAGTATACTTGAACAGATCACAACCTGCACAAGAAGAAGATGAGTAATTGAGTCAGTGGTTAGATCAGGGAAATTATAGAGAGCCAATGGTAGTTGGTCCGGAGATGATTCAATAGACACAAGAAGTAGTGATGTGAATCCAAGAGCAAATGAGATCAGGCCCAGGATCGACAGAAGAGTTATGCCAACCAGCATCAACATGAGGTTTATTTCTGCAGCCGAAGGTCATGTTCTCCTGAAAGTCTCCCAACCAAAGGAAACCTAAGATTTGGTAAGCAAGGGAAACTGAATCCTCAATACATTGGATAGTTTGATGTTCTAGAGCACTTCGCTAAGTGGCTTATCACCTTGCATTACCACCTCACCTATCAGTAGTTCATGACGTATTCCATGTATCCCTACTGAAGAAGTACCATCTAGACAAGTCTCACATCATCAGCTTTCGAGAGATAGAGCTTCGCACAGACTTGACGTATAAAGAGGATGTTGTGAAGATTGTTGATAGTAGGATGAAGATTCTCAGACAAAAGGAAATTCCCTTGGTACGACTGCAGTGGACTCGACGAGGTGTTGAAGAGTCAAGAGGAGATATCCAGAATTGTTTGAGCAACCAGCTACTTAACGAGGTATTCTAGCTTAAGATTTCAGTTTGTATAGATAGTGCATGATAGTCAAACCTCCTTGAGTTAAAATTTCAAGGACGAAATTTTTATAAGGAGGGAAGGTTGTAAAATCCATGACTCAAGTCAGGGTTTTATACTCGCGAACCAATCGGTTCAGCCATCAGTCCATGTTGAGTCAGTTCAAAACATGTGAGCCGAGATAAGGCCGGCCGTGTGTTATGAGCCTAGTGGGTCAAGTATACCCGAGTGTATGATGATAACATCAGTAACACATTAGGAACATGAGTTATAAGAGTATTCGTCAAATTGCTTTGCTGCTCTGTTCTGTTATTGTTGTTGCCCCAAAGGAGTCGCTTGCCATGCTGCTACCAATTGGTGCTCCTCAAGTCATGACTTCCTTACCGTGAAGCTTGCCGGAGTTGAGACGTTCCTGGTGAAACAGAGATCGATTGGAAGAAGATAGGAAGAAGCTTGCTACCTCTACTACTGCCTTTGTTGCCAGCAGTTCGTCAATTGTCTTGTTGCTCTGCCCTGTCACTACTCTGTTTTGAGCCAAGGCCAAGGCTACCCGGTTTGTTGCTAAGAAGTTCTGGAGTCCCTTCCTAGTGTCTCTCAGAACCTCGCCTCTGCCAAATCGTTAATGACCAGAAATGGAGATAATTGCTGCCGGTTGACTAGTTCGTGAAGCCAAGGGGTCTCGGCTTGGAGATTTGCTGCCGGCAACAACCTGCCTCATCTCAAGGAGGAATCTTGGCATTTTTTCACCGGCGAGGACTTTTTGCCTTTGGGTTGCTGTCCCTGAGAGCCCAACTGAGTAAGGAGAGAGCAGGGAAGTCCCTGCTTCCCTTGTTGTCTGGAGTCCCATTGTAAGTTGGGCCCTTATAAGATTTGTGTTTCCATCACGTCAAGTCCCGTGGCCTTGCCGAGGGAGTGCTTGATGTCTCACTGGAGGATTGTCGTTGCTGCCTGATTAGGGAAGCTTGGAGCTTACAACGGGATTTATTTGCGCTGAGAAGAGGAGAAACTTGAAAATAAATAAATATTCCTTCACGAGAGATTTTTCTATTAACATCTAAATAGAGTTCATATCAATAAATTAGTTATAAGAATTATATGAAGAAAATCTGTATAAAATAATTCCAATTTGTTGGGATAAAAACAAGGATAAGGTATACAGAAATTAGTTAGGAGGAAAATCTGTATAATATATTTACAACTTATCACCCCCCCCCCCCACAAGCTTGAGAGGGGAACCAACTTGAAGCTTGGAGCAAAGTAATTCAAAACGAGGATGGTAGAGAGGCTTAGTAAACAAATCATCAACTTGGTTAGTGGAGAGAATATGTCAAAGTCTAACAATCCCAACTGCTACCTTCTCTCGAATAAATTGCATATCAATTTCAATGTGCTTGCTTTTATTGTGTAGAACTGGATTGGATGCCAAATAGAGGGTGCTGACATTGTCACAGTAGAGGGTTGGTGGAGAACATAATGGAATTTGTAGTGCTTTTAGTAAATGTAGCAGCCACATCACCTCTGAGCTAAGAAGAGCAGCGAAACTTTGCTTCTGAGCTAGACTTAGAAACTATTGATTGTTTCTTAGAAATCTAGGAGATTAAATTTTGCCCAAGATAAATAGCAAACCCAGTGGTAGATTGGCATGTGTCTGGATAGTATGTCCAATCCGCATCCGTGTAACCAATTAATGTGAAGGAACTGCAGGGAGTAAAGTGAAGGCTAAAACCCAAAGTGCCTTTAATATACCGTAGGATGTGCTTAGCTGCAAAAAATGAGATGTGTGGGGAGATTACATAAATTGACAAATACCATTAACAACATAAGCAAGGTCTGGTCATGTAAGTGTTAGATATTGTAATCTCCCAACAAGTTGGCAATACTCAGTAGGATTAGACAGGATGTCACGATCATTCATGGAAAGACGATCACCAATAGTAGGAGTCGAAATTAGTTTTGCACCATCCATACCAAATTGCTGAAGCAACTGAAGGGCATACTTGGTTTGAGAAAGAAGAATTCCAGATTTCTGATAAGTGACTTCCATTCCAAGAAAGAAATTCAACTGACCTAAGTCCTTCATATCAAAGTGTGAAGAGAAAATCCCAATAAATTTTGAAATTATCATCGAAGATGAGCCTGCCAAGATAATGTCATCCACATAAATGAGGAGAATTAACATGTGAGTATCAGTGGTGACAACAAACATGGAGGCATCATGAGGTGAATTTTGAAACCCAAAATTGAGAAGAAATGTACTAAACTTGTGATACCAAGCCCGGGGTGCTTGCTTCAATCCATAGATAGACTTGTGTAGGTGACAAACATAGTCAGGAGAATTAGAATTAATAAACCCCTGAGGTTGCTCCATAAATACTGTCTCCTTAAGATCACCGTGAAGAAAGGCATTCTTAACATCAAGTTGCCTAAGAACCCAACCCTTTGAAATGACAATGGAAATAACAAGACGAATGGTGCCAATGCGAACTACTAAACTGAAGGTGTCTTTGTAGTCACGACCTAGCTGTTGATGGAACCCTTTCTCAACTAGTCTGGCTTTGTACCATTCAAGAGAGCCATCAGATCGTTGCTTCACCTTGAAAACCCATTTTGAACCAACTACATTCATCGATGGAAGGCGAAGAACTAAGGGCCATGTATGGGTTTTGAGCAGAGAATTGACTTCGTCATTCATTGCTTGACACTAATTTGGGTCCTTCTAGGCTTGAGTGAAACATGTAGGTTCAAGGGGAAGAGAGGAGGAAGTCACTAGAAGACAAGAGGGAATAGGGTAGTGGGTAGAATGCAGTACTTGACATATCAGGATGAGGGTGGGGAGCATCTTGTAATAGTGAAGAAGTAGCAGGTTGTGAGGAAAGGATGGATGGAGAAGGAGAAGAGTGAGGAGCCGAAACATCTAATTGGGAGGAGACAATGGATGGCAATGGAGGGAAAGGTATTGAGGTATTGGGTAAGGCAGAGGAAGGAATAGAGGGGGAGGGGGGAGGACATATCCTGCAGCTTTGGGAAGGGTTGTTTGATAAACATAGGTGGAGATGAGGGGGGCCTTGAGTTTGGTAAGGCAAGGAATACAGATTTATGAAAAACCACATGGCGTGAGATCAAAATTTTTCCAGTAGAAGGATCATAACATTTGTACCCTTTATGGGAAATACTACAACCGATGAAAATGCATTGACGACTCTTGTATTGAAGTTTCAACCGACTAAAAGGAGCAAGACAAGGGTAACATACGGACCCAAATGTACGCAAGAAATAATAATATGGAGTACAGCCAAAAAGTACCTCATATGGTGATGTACTGTGTAGTAGAGGAGTGGGTAGGCGGTTGATCATAGTTCCAAAACTTTTGATCCAAAGAGGCATGCGATAATAGGGTTAAGCCAGTTTCAACAATATGACAATGTTTCCTTTCAACAAAGCCATTTTGATCGGGCGTCCCAGGGCAAGATAAACGATGAATAATACCTTTTTTAGCAAAGAGATCTTTTAAGGTGTGACCAACAAATTCACCACTGGCATCACTTTGGATGTATTTAATTTTGGAGCGACACAAATTTTCCACCATATTAATAAACATAGGAAAGATATTAATAACATCAGATTTTCAACACAATGGATATTACCAGCAAAATCTGCTAAAGTCATCAACTAAGATCAAGTAAAAATGAAAACCATCTAAAGATGATGTAGGTGCTGGTCCCCAAACATCACAATGCACAATATTTAAAAGAGTAGTCGATCGAGACTCCTTTGAAGAGAAGGGTAGGTGATGACTCTTGCCTAATTGACAACTGGAGCAAGGTGAGGTTAGTAATGGTGAAGAGCCCAAGATTGGTCGTAGTTGGTGTAGAACCTTGAGAGAAGGATGACCAAGACGCGAGTGCCAAATATCAACTGACAGCAAAACTAACTTTATTGAATGATGCAGGCAGTGGATAAAGATCCTCATCAATCTTTCCTTGGTGGAGTAACTTCCCTCTCTTGCTTTCCTTGATGACATAACCAGAAGAAGTGAATACAAAATAGCAATCATTTACATGAGTAATCTGAGCAAATGATAAAAGACGCTTGCTTAATTGTGGAACATGTAAGGCTTTGCATGATAAATGAGATCCACTAGATAAGGGTAAAGAATTATAACCATTATAAGATATGGAGAGACCAAGACCATTACCAACTATAATATGATCTGCTCAAGTATAAGGGGTCTTACCGGAGACATCATCAGCCAAGGGTGTCATAGTGTGTGTTGCACTGGTGTCAAGATACCAATTTGGATCAGAGAGATTGGATATACTCATAGCATTAAGAGCTTTAGCAGAATTCACCACATCATTAGGAGCCCAGCAGGTGTTAGCCTTATGATAAGGATGACCACACCGATAGCAGATGACATGGACAGAAGAAGGGGGTGTTGGGAGGAATGCCCACGTCTGTGGCTAGTAGATATGCGACCACGATTACCGCCACGAGAAGAATGACCACTAGCGTGTGGCCGCCAAAAGTATGGGAGGATACCTGTCCAGAAATAGGAGCACCAAGAGGGCTAGAGGTGGGCAAGGGAACAACGGAGAAGGCCAAAATAGGTGTTGTGGGAGATGAGGCCAAGAGGCGCAATTCATAATCAAGAAGGAGACTGCAGGCTTCATCAAAGGTAGGAGGCTCAACCCTGGAATTGATTGCAGCAACGATGAGATCAAACTCTGATCCCACTCCTCGTAACACACAAAGCAAAAGATCCTCATCATCAACAAGTTTCCCAGCACTAGCAAATGCTAAAGCAATGGACTTGGCATGATCAATAAAATCGGGAATGGTAGTAGTACCCTTTTGAAGGCTCTGAAGTTTAGACTTTAACTGCTATATATAGGCTCTAGACAGTAGGCCATAAGAGGTCTTAAGAACAGTCCAAGTAGCTTGAGAACTGGGTTTGTCAACCACTTGAGAAAGAACTTGTGGAGAGAGTGATCCCAGCAACCAACCAAGGACCATTTGATCAAGGCATACCGATTTATCGACATCTTCAACAGGATGTGTGGGCTTTGGGAAGGTACCATCAAGCAATCCCACAAGACAATGAGTGCGCAAGATAGGGAGGACTTGGGCTTTCCAAAGAATAAAATTTTCTCTGGTAAGTTTAAGAGAGATGTCCGGGGAAATATATTTTACCATAGGAAAATTGATAGGAGTAGAGGAAATTAAGACAGAGTCGCTACAAATAGAGTTGGTAGAAGAGTGAGAGATGAAAGCTCTGATACCATGAAAATAAATAAACTCTCCTTAACGAGAGATTTTTCTATTCACATATAAATAGAGTACATATCATGAAATTAGTTACAAGAATTATAGGAGGAAAATCTATATAATATAGTTACAATCTGTTAGGATAAAGATGAGGATGAGGTCTACAGAAATTAGTTAGGAGGAAAATCTGTATAATATATTTACAATTTATCAAAACTCCCACCTTGTTGATCATCCCCAGATGTTGCACTTGTTCCAGAGTTTGTCTATACCAATTGGAAGATGCCACTCAGTTACCGTAATTTTCTGTTAGAGCTTTCCCCACCGGAAGCTGCCACCGTCGCTGGCGAGAACACTCGCCACAAAGAGGAAAAAGTGATGGGAGAAGGCCTGACTGTGTTCGAGCGTCCTGATCGTGTCCGGATCCATTTGCTGGCCATAACCAGGTTAACTTAAAAGTCCGACTAATCCAACCAAGTCCACTTATGAACTGAGTTTGGTCCAATTTGATTGAACCTGAATTTCAGCTTGAGATTTTCCAGTGTATTGTTTTGCGGGAATCTAGATATTATATCATCGTCCGTCGTCATGGATGAAGTGGCAAAAATTCCACTAACATTTATAATTTGTGAAGGAATTAAAAACAAATAGATTGTGAGTACCAATCTCACCATAGATTGACTTAGCAATTCAAGTTGAACCATAAAAAACCACGTAAAATTTCCTACGTGTAATTTTGTACCTTTGACATTTTATTTTTATCGTACTATTTCTTTGCGTCGAAAAGGGTTCTTAGGTCCCACCGAACCCTCAAACTCGGATCGAAAGACAATGGATTGAAAGACAAGCAATAATGCATGAAGAGGGACTACAAGATCAAGAAATACAACAAGCACCAATTCATTTTGAAGATGAAGTTAATCTAACAGCAGAACGACTTCTGAAAATCAATTTGGGAACTTAACAAGAGCCCTGTCCAATTTTTCTTGGATCAGGTTTAGAAGAAATAGAGAAACAACAACTCATTGATGTACTTAGAAGTTATAAGGGTTGTTTTGCGTGGTCATATAATGAAATGCCAGGTTTGTCATCCGAAGTTGCAGTACACCACCTTGCAGTTAAGCCAGGGGTACGTCGAGTTGTTCAAGTGAGAAGAAAGTTTAGTTTACCAATCAAGGCCATGTTCGCAACAGAAATAGAGAAGTTGAAGAAGGCAAACTTCATTTGTGAAGTCAACTACTCAGAATGGTTGGCAAATATTGTCACGGTAAAGAAGAGGAATAATCAGATGAGGATTTGCGTGGACTTCCGATTTCTCAACAAAGCAATGTCCCAAGGATGCATTTCCTGTAACGAGACCATGTGACAGGAGGTCACACCCCATCTAATGAAGCCAAAATGGTACACAGATGGATTGATGTACAGTGTCTATAGCAAAATAAAATAAAATAAAATAAAGAGAAAGAAGCAAGTACCTTAGAGAAGAATTAACACCCACCATGATGTATCAGGAAAATATCACCAGAAAGGTGGGGAGTTCTAGATGGTGAAAAAACAAAAAGACGGTTATAAAAGGAAAAATAACAAATTTATATTGTAAGGGCGCAAAGAAACTCCAAATGGTTCGGTTGCTACTCTTTAAACATATCCACAGAACGGGAGGCTAATGTTTACACATATTTAAACTTATCCATTCCTGTGGATAAGTTTTGAGAGATTTTGGGGAAAAGATCTTTGCTGTTCCAAATCTGCTGAATGATATTTAAAAAAGAAAAAAGTTAGAGGAAAAGATTTGTGTTGTTTCGAAACTATGGGAGGAAGTTTGTGAAAAAATTAAATCGGCCATGATTTCACGTCCATAAGAAAGAAGGGCTCTTAACGTGGGAGTAAATTTTCAGAGAAAAAGAAACTTGTGTTTATTATTGCAAAGAAGAGAAAGAACGAAGGAAGCTTTGTCTACCCTATGCAGTTGCCAACCACGCCAGGTGTCCAAAGTGAAGCAAAAAAAACAAACTTCAGGTCTTGGTGGAGTACCACTCAAGTTCGTCACCGCTAGAAAATAATCACGAAGTTGTTTACCGGAGCAAAACAAGAACAAAGAGTTCTCTGTCAATTCTCTATTTTGAGGCATACTTGGAGGGACATCACCATAGAAGATCGATTGGGAGATGAAAGGAGAAACCTTGCTACCACTATTGCCGCCTTTGTTGCGGGAAGTTCATCAAATTGCTTTAGTGCTCTGTTCTGTTATTGTTGTCGCCGGAAAGGAGTCGCTTGCCATGAAGCTTGCCAGAGTTGAGATGATCCCTGTGAAACAGAGATCGATTGGAAGAAGAAAGGAAGAAGCTTGCTACCTGTACTGCCGCCTTTGGTTGCTGGCAGTTCGTCAATTGTCTTGCTGCTCTGCCCTGTCACTATCTGTTTTAATCCAAGGCCAACGCTACCTGGTTTGTTGCTAAGAAGTTCTGGAGTCCCTTCCCAATGTCTCTTGGAACCTCGCGTCTGCTAAATCGTCAATGACCAGAAATGGTAATTGAAGCCGGCCGACCAGTTTGTGAAGCCAAGGGGTCTCTCTGGTCTTATGTTCTTGCATTTGTCTGTTTGTACCCCAGAAAACAGGGAACGGCTTGGAGATTTGCTGCGGCTGTAAAGAAGCCCGCCGCTGCTGGCAACAACCGCCTCGTCTCAAGGATGAACTCTTGGGCATTTTTTCACCGGCGAGGAGGATTTATTGCCGTTGGATTTTTTTCACCGGCGAGAAGGAACTCCGTCGCTGCCTGATTGGGGAAGGTTGGAGCTTACGGCGGGATTTGTTTGCGCTAAGAAGAGTAGAAACTGCCGCCTTGTTGATCATCCCTAAATGTTGCACTTGTTCCATAGTTTGTGTAAAGATTGTGGAAAAGGAAATAATAATAATAATAATAATAATTAGACACGGATGCGGTCTAGAAAGGACCAAACACAGTCCGGGAAGGATAGAACGTGCTATATTCTTTACCTCTGGTTAATTATTTACCGTACCTGGTTAAATGAAATACGGTGTAGGGGCGTCTTCCTCACCTTAACCGCCTAGTTCTCCTCTTCCTTGCCAGTGTTTCTTCCTTGCTTGGGTATCTTTCCTATCTTCCTCTTCTTAATTTTCTTGCATGCATATTCTTTTTAATTGATAATAAGCTTGTTAATCATGTAACTAAAGACTGAAATCAACAAGAAAGAAAAGAACTAACCTGAAAACTGGAATCCAGTTCATGGCCGAGTAGTTTGAAACTTTGGCAAGATGGGCGACCGTAAGAATAATTGCAAGGCAGTCCCTCACACCCAGATGACCTCTCTTGCTACTAGGTCGAAGGGAGGGCTCGCCGTGTCCATGGTTTCCAAGTGGTGGCAGAAGTACAGCTGCTTGTGGGCGGAATTGCAAGGGGGACGAAGGTGATGGCGATCCTCATACCGCACGGCTCCAGCAGAACTCAAGGAGTTAAAGAGTCAACTAGAAAAGTTGTTGCAGGCTGGTTTCATCTGACCAAGTACTTCACCCTGGGGAGCCCCTGTGCTGTTTGTGTAGAAGAAAGATGGATCATTTCGGCTGTGTATTGACTATTGAAAAAATAAATGAAGTGACAGTCAAGAATCGGTACCCCTTATCGAGGATTGATGACTTGTTTGATCAGCTAAAAACAGCTAGAGTATTTTCTAAGATAGACTTGCAGTCTAGTTATCACCAGTTGTGTGTAAAGGAGTCAGACAAATAGAAAACGGCTTTCCGAACTCGGTATGGACATTATGAGTTTCCGGTCATTCCTTTTGGTCTAACAAATACACCAGCGGCTTTTATATCACTCATGAACACAGTATTTCATGTATACTTGGATAAGTTTATTATCGTATTTGTGGACGGCATTCTAGTCTATTTAAATAATGAAGAAGAGCATGTGAAGCACCTGTCCAGTATTCTTCATGTTCTGAGAGAAAATCAACTGTTCGCCAAGCTCTCAAAGTATGACTTCTGGTTGAAGGAGGTAAATTTCCTAGGTCAAATTATCTCAAAGGCCAAAATTGCAGTGGATCCATCAAAAGTGAAAGCAGTCACTGATTGGCCACAACCTAAGTCGGTCACTGATATCAGAAACTTCCTTGGTTTAGCGGGTTACTATAGGAAATTCACTAAAGACTTCTCCTTAGTAGCATCGCCGATGACCAAACTCACAAAGAAGGGAGTCAAGTTCGAATGGTGTAGTAAGTGTGAGGAGAGTTTCCAGTCTCTGAAGAAGAGTCTAACAACTGCATCAGTTTTGACCCTGTCAAATGGTAATGAAGGATTCATAGTCTTTAGTGATGCATCTCTGTTGGGTTTAGGATGTATCCTTATGCAAGAAGGTAAAGTGGTTGCCTATGCCTCTCGTCAATTGAAGATTCATGAGCAAAATTATGCAACCCCTGACTTGGAACTGGCAGCAGTGGTTTTTGCCCTGAAGATTTGGAGACACTACTTGTATGGAGCCCTGTTCAAAGTCTTCACTGACCACTAGAGTTTGAAGTATATCTTCACCCAAAATGACCTTAACCTTTAACAGAGGTGGTGGATAGAATAATTGAAGGACTACGATTTCCAAATCTTATACCATCCAGGGAAAGCAAATTTGGTAGCTGACACGTTGAGTCGGAAGGGCAAGGTGGACAAAAGTTAAAAGTTAGCAGCTAGCTAGACTTTGGACCATGTCAACAGAAGTGGTGGTTATCAATCCTGTGGAGCAACTAACTGGGTTACTGGCAAATTTGGTTATTTCCAATGATTTACTTGATCGTGTTAAGCTACCACAAATGGGTGATGAGGAGCTGAATGAATTGTTGGACAAGATTCCTTACATTATAGCAGATTCCAATAGTGTGAACAGATTTAGAGGAAGGTTGTGTGTACCCAAGGATGATGCACTATGACGGAATATCTTGGTGGAGGCTCATAGCTCAAAGTTCGCGATACACCCTGGAGTTACTAAAATGTATCAGGATTTAAAGTGAACCTATTGGCGGATTGGGATGAAGAGGTATGTTGTGGATTTTGTCTCCAAGTGTCAAACTTGCCAACAGATTAAAGCCCAACATCAACTAACTAGAGGACTATTGCAACCTTTAGAAATACCAACTTGGAAATGGGAGTGTGTCACTTGTGATTTTATTGCAAAGCTGCCAAGGATTCAGAAGAAGCATGACTCCATATGGGTGGTTGTGGACCGACTAACTAAGGTAACTCACTTCATCCCTACAAAATCAATGAGGACAGTGGAATACCTGGCAGGATTGTATGTCGATAATATTGTCAAGTTGCTTGGGATTCCAAAGGAGATAGTCTCTAACTGAGATCCCCTATTCTCCCCACAATTATGGAAAGTTTTCCAAAAAGCCATGGGGACCCAAATCATGTTGAGCACAACATATCATCCCCAAACTGATGGTTAGAGTGGGAGGACTATTCAAACTTTGGATGATTTGTTAAGAGCTTGCATTCTTGATTGGGAGAAACACTTAGCCTTGGTTGAATTCACCTATAATAACTCTTACCAAGCCAATATAGGGATGACACCATGTGAAGCCTTATATGGTAGGTGTTACAGGCTTAGCTTGTGGGACGGTCGGGTGCTAGGGTTTGGCGGTTGTCCCTAGCGAATCCCGTGTCAAAGGCTGATAGCCGGTGTTATTCGTGTGGTGGAACAACCTACCGGAGCCATGCATCATGTTGGAGTGCAGTTGGGGAGGAGCCAGATGCATGCGAGGTCGAGTTGTGCTAGAATACGGGACCGAGCATGTGGGCAGCAGTAGCGCATGGGGACAGAGCAGGATGCCAGGAACCAGATGTGCGTGCTGAACGAGCACCACTGCACGTGCCAGCTGATTGTTTGATCAAAATACCGGGCAAGACTAACCTGGAGCCTGCTGAGCGGTCTGGAGCCTGCTGTGTGCAGGATCGGTACCAGGTCTAGCCGGGGTGAACCATGAGGTTCGACCAGCAGGCTAGAGTGCACCATGGGCTTTCCAGTAAATGTGCTGGAACTCCAAGAGTTGTGGTGATGTTGGCAGATCATCCTGGACCGTGGATGAGGTGATCAACGGTGAAGGGCAGTGCTGGAACATCACAAAGGTGATTGCTGGTATTGAGCATGCTGAGCCATTGATTGGGGATTGGATGGCCCCTTTTGTCCAGCCAATGCCTATATAAGGAGGAGTCTCATTTGGAGATGAGAATAGATCAAAGTGGATCTGGAGTAAACTGAGTGTGGGTGAGTGTCTCCCCTTGTGGAGAGGTGAGATCGAGTCGGGGAAAGGGGACACCCTTGGTGTTTCTGCAGCCTGTCCTGGACGGCTCTAGGACTGGAACACCAAGGAAGCAACCTCGAGCGTGTGGCCGAGAGTTGCGAAGTCCTGTCGAGGGAGTGTCGAGAGGCCAAGTCGTGGGGAGTGAATGTCCACGACTTGCTGGTAGTCTAGTGTATAGATTACTTGTATCCTATATTCATACTAGTGGAATAGAGGTTGGGCTGAGTTCCCGTAAAATATTGTGTGTTCGTTGGATTTGGTGACCGAGAACCTAATCAGTGATTCCTGCGATCAGGGTGTGCCGGCAAGTGTGGGTGACCGGTACAGGGACGTATCACGCTGTGACTTGGTGCGATCAAGCAAGTGTCCGGCAGTGCGCTGCACTGGGAGACCTAGCGCCGGTACCTGGACGCGCCAGCAATCGGGCGTGGTACCGGTATTTTGCTCGAGTGTATGCGAAGGTGGTGTCCGGAGTGGCGCTGTGCAGTGCATCCGCTGGCTGCATAGCACTGTTGGCTGGTGGTTCCGAGGAGGGAAACACGCTGCACAGGGAAAGATTAGGGCAAAAAATAAGACCCTAGATCAGCCCTGTGACAGTAGGCCCTGCAGATCTCCATCGTGCTGGTTTGAGTCTACCGAAGTAGTTATAGTCAGGCCAGAGATGTTGACGGAAGCAACTGAAAAGGTAAAACTCATTCAGGAAAGGCTTAAGGCAGCTCAGGATAGACAAAAGAGTTATCTTGATACTCGAAGGAGGGATCTAGAGTTCCAAGTTGGGGTGTTTGTATACCTAAAGAAATGTCCTGGGAACGGGGTGATCATATTTACAACATCAGGGAAGTTGAAGCCAAGATTCATAGGACTATTTCCAATCCTGGATCGAGATAGAAATTGTGCATATACACTAGCATTACCACCAAGCCTAGCTGGAGTACACAATGTTTTCCATGTGTCAATGCTAAAGAAATATGTACGAGATGAGGAGCATATAATCACAAATTTTGAAGACTTAGAAAACTACAATCAGATTTAACCTATGAGGAAAAGCCAATTCACATCCTTGCAAGAGAAATAAAGACACTCAGGAACAAGGGAATTCCTTTGGTAAAGGTATTGTGGAAAAATTAGGGGTCAGAGGAAGCTACATGGGAGACTGAACAAGAAATGGTAAGGAAATACACTAGCCTATTTGTGGCATAGAATTCTTATAATTGTAATGGCATGAACTGATACCGAAGAAATAATTAATCGTGATGTCCTGTAATCATGATTGTTCTGCTGCCTGTTATGATATTTTGGGGACGAAATATTTCCAAGTTGGGGAGATTGTAAAGTCTATGGAAAAAGAAAAAATAATATTAATAATAATAATATTTGGACACGACCGCGGTCCAGAAAAGACCAAACGCGGTCCAGGAAGGACTGAACGTGTTATATTCTTTGCCCGGTTAATTCTACCCGGTTAATTATTTACCCATTTTATTATTTACCCGGTTACCCGGTTAAATGAAATACGGGTGTAGAGCTGTCATTTTCATTTTTAAAAATTTTGAAAGAGGACGTCATTTTTCAAAAACGGGTGTACAGGCGTCTTCCTCACTTTAGCCGCCTTGTTCTCCTCTTCCTTGCCGCTGTTTCTTCCTTGCTTGGGCATCCTTCATATCTTCCTATTCTTAATTTTCTAGCATGCACATTCTTTTTAATTGATAATAAGCTTGTTAATCATGTAACTAAAGTCTGAAATCAACAAGAAAGAAAAGATCTAACCTGAAAACTGGAATCCCGTCCATGGCTGAGTAGTTTGAAACTTTGGCAAGATGAACAACCATAAGAACCAATGCAAGGCAATCCCTCACACCTCGATGACCTCTCTTGCCACTGGGTCGAAGGGAGGGTTTGCCATGTCCATGGTTTCCAAGTGGTGGCGGAAGTACAGCTGGTTGAGGGCGGAATTGCAAGGGGGATGAAGGTGATAGCGATCATCTGAAATTGATGCTGTATTGGAAGCTTCAGAGGGTAAATGCCGACTGTTCTTCCATTACAGTGGTTCAGGCAGCTAGAAATTGTCTCCCAGTTTACTCTGAGATTAGAAATTGTCTCCCAACTCATTCTGAGATTATGTGGTTTCCCAATTCATTTTGAGATTAGTCATGGTATCCCAGTTCATTCTGAGATTTGAAATTGTCTCCCAGCTCATTCTGAGATTAGGTGCTGATAAAGGCTACCAATTTGGGAAAATACAACATTTCATATAGTTATACAAGTTTGGGAAAATATAACATTTCAAATAATTATACGGACAATACAACATTCCAAATAATTATACGGACAATATAACATGTCAAATAATTTTACAGACACACATAGTAATTTTCAAGGTGCGGCCCCGTGTCGGACTGAGTCAATTCCTTAACCCCGATTGCGTTACAGCGCATGGTGGTCGAATCTGGACTCAGGCCGACCAGGGCTGCCAATAAGGGAAAGTATAACATTTTAAATGATTATACGGACCTGGATATTTCGAACTCGCAGCTGCGACCAATGATGCTAATCTGAACGAGAATACAAAATTATACGTAAGTATAATTTTATTCGAGTAGATATGCATGCAACTAAATGTCTAATATATATATATATATATATATATATCATTATTGAAATTTTGACAATATATCATGTAACAATTCAAAAATATTAAATATTAAATTCTTAACAAATCTAGTGAGATAATTAATTATTCATGTGATATAATCATTTAAGTCCTACTATACATTTTAAATTAATTATCTAAATCATAATTGATACCTAACAATTGATAAAATAATTATTACTAATAAATAAGTATTTAATTTTCCTTTGCGATGATAATTACTTAACCTTGATCTTGATGATTTAGTTTATTGTTATAATTTTTAATCTCTACGATTATTTATAGCAATTTAATTAATTAAGTTGTTCGATTAAATTATTTCAAATAATTTGTATTATTCAAAAATATTATTAAAACAATTATTTTAAATTATTCAACTAAATAAAGTTTCGAACTTTATTTATTTTCATTATTCTCTTTAGGTTTGACGTTAGTGATTGCTACCCGACTATAGTTTAATAACTCATTTTCTACATTACTTACTTGTTATTAAAATAATCACTTAATTTACCTAATATTAAATTTAATAAGTTAAAGGTAAAATCTTTATTTTATTAATTACTTATAACTGTCCGATTTAATTTAATCGCTTGTTGTGCCAATTAATTATCGACCTTTTATGATTACCGTATTTTGTTTTATTACACGAGGTGATTTTGTACAATAATTAATTAGTTTAGTAACTTTAACCCATAACCCATTAAAAAAATTATTTTTAAAGATTTATTACATGTTCGTATTATTTTTAACTCGAGTCGGTATCGAGTCAGGTGTTATTTATGAGTTGGTATTATTATTTAACTCGAGTTGTGTCGAGTCAAGCATTATTTACAAGTTTGCCACCCAAGGTAATTTTCTTCTTCTTCTCTCCAGGCGCCATCCCCTGTTTCTGACATCAGCCGCCCTCGCAGCCGCCGCCGGCGATCGTCTCTGGCCGCCGCCAATTGTCGCCGACCAGCCCTGCCATGCCTTTGCAGTGTCGCCAAGACCAACTCGACCATCTTCCAGCAGCGGCGATGCCCACATTGCCTGCCTAGCGGCGCGCTCGTGTCGGCGAGCGTCGCCACCTCAATTGGGTGGTTGCCTCGTCACCCGTAGCCACCCAGGACGGCCGGATTTCTTCCCCCACTGCCGTCCTCTGTTTTTGGCCATTTACCACCCCAGGCCGACATCCACACACGTGAGATCGACCCTACACTGATCGACGAAGAGAGTAGGATCATCTTCCAATGTCGGAACGACCGTCGCCACCGATTCCCGGCGAAACCTCGCCAGTGCTTACCCATCCCGCCGAAACAGGGGACTCGTCGGCCAAGTTAAACTTTAATTTCTATTTAGTTTCTTTCTTGTTGATTTTAAACTTTAATCCTCACGATTATAAAGCTTATTATCAAATTAAAATATGTATGAAAGAAAATTAAGAAGAGGGAGATAGAAAAAATACCTAAGCAAGGAAGAAGACACGCCGGTAAGGAAGAGGAGAAAAAAATGCGAATAAAGGCTAGGGTGGAGGACGTCCTTCATAAAATAAAATGAAATGACGGCTAGGGTATGTGAAAACACCTGTATTTCATTTAACTGGGTAATCGGGTAAATAATAAAATATAATAATTAACTGGGGAGGATTTACCGGGTATTGGATATAACACGTTCGGTCCTTCCTAAACCGTGTTCGAGTCTTCTTTTTTCTTTCATGGTCTTTACAGTTATGAGGCCGGCCTGAGGTCGTGAAACATCTGAATCGGAGCAATGTACAAGAAAGGAGGGGTCTTGAGGCTGGGAGAAGAAGAACAGGCCAGGAGTCGGGCGCCATGGTGCAGGACATGCTTGCCTTGGATAGCTGCTGTAAATCACAAATCTTAGGTCTCAAATGTGGTTGCTGGAGAAGATTGAAGTTGATGGAGGACGTGAATCTGGGTTGGGTGCCAAGATAAAGGTTGGAGAAGAAGGAAGTGGGCTGTTTTTGGGTGCAAGATGAAGGTGGAGAAGAGAAGAATGTTGGGGAAGAAGAAGATGGCAGTTTTGTAAATATGGGTTGACTCGCTACCGACTCGAGTTAAAAAATAATACTAACTTATAATAAATCTTTAAAAATAATTATTCTAATGGGTTATGGGTGAAGTTACTAAACTAATTAATTATTGTATGAAATCGCCACTGAGTAATAGAAAAATACGGTAACGATAAACAGTCGATAATTAGTTGGCATACTACAAGCAATTAAATTAAATCGGAGGATTATAAGTAATTAATAAAATAAAGATTTCACCTTTACCTTATTAAATTTAATATTAGGTAAATAAAGTGATTATTTTAATAATGAGTCAGTAAGGTAGAAAATAAATTATTAAACTATAATCGGGTAAAAATCAGAGGCGTTGAACTTAAATAACATAATGAAAATAAATAAAGTTCGAAACATTATTGAGTTGAATAATTTAAAATAATTGTATTAGTAATATCTTTGAATTAGGATGATGCAAATTAGTTTAATTAATTTAATCGAACGACTTAGTTAATTAAATTACTATTAATAATATTAGCGACTAAAAAAAACATTATAACCGTAAACTAAATCATCAAAACTGTGTTTAAGTAATTATCATCTCAAAGGAAAATGTATTAATAATAGTAATTAAATATTTGTTTATCAGTGAATAAATATTCTATCAATTGTTAACTATTAATTATGATTTTGGATAATTAATTTAAAATGAAAAGTAGAGCTTAAATGATTTTGTCACATGAATAATTAATTATCTCACTAGATTTGTTGAGAATTTAATATTTAATATTTTTGAATGGTTGCACACTTATGTTGTCACATTTTAATAATGATATATACATTAGGCATTTATTATCATTCATTTTTACCCGAATAAAATTATACTTCTGTATAATTTTATGTTCTCGTTCAGATTAGGATCGTTGGTCACAGCTGCGAGTTCACTTACGAACTATCCAGGTCCGTATAATTATTTGAAATGTTACATTTTCCTTTTTGGCAGCCCTGGTCGGCCTAAGCCCAGATTTGACCAGCATACGCTGGAACACAATCAGGGTCAAGGAATTGACTTAGTCCGACAGAGGGCCGAACCCTTAAAATTACTATGTGGGAGTCTTGGTCAACTTGAGTATCTGACTACCATGTGCTGGAACGCAACCGGGGTTGACTCAATTTGGCACAAGGCAGCACGCTTTGAAAGATTGAACACATGTCCCCATGACGAAAGGGGCAACAGGGCGCAATGGCGCAAGACGGCTCATTATGCACTTATAATACCGAGAGGGTAAGTCCATGGCAAACATCGCTAACTACAGGCTGTGGGCCACGTAGCACGTGTGCGCATGCATGGGATGGTAGCTAGATGGGGTGGCCACCCCTCCCAGCATATAACGAGCTCGACATAGGCTCATAACAACTAAAAGACTCTTGAAACAATAATGGGGATTTTATTGACTTGTTTCATTTAATTATGCGGCTTAGTGGTTTTATCACTAAGGCGGAATTGCCTCCACAAGTGAGCAGCTTACGACTGAAGAATAAAAGTGACTCGGGTTTGTGAATTGATAATAAAAATTGGACTTCCTTAATATTCTCTTATGTTATAAATGTGGCTATGAGAAATAGTCCAAGACTGTGGGGCCGTTATTTTATATTTTAGATAACATGATTTATTGTTATGATTTATATTATATTTTGCCAGACTTATTTGCTATTTTTCAATTCTTGTTCTGGAATATTTTCGTTACATCAATTATATTTTTAGGTAACACCCGGTTCGGATCAGGCTGGTCGTTACAGTTTGCCTGTACCAATTGGGAGATGCCACTGCTTACCATAATTTGCTGTTAGAGCTTTCCCCGCCGGAAATTATCACCATCGCTGGTGAGAACACTCGCCCCAAAGAGGTAGAAGTGATCGAAGAAGGGCTTAACCGTGTGCGAGCGTTCTAATCGTGTCGGTATCCATTTGCGGCCATAACCAGGTTAACTTAAAAGTCAGAGTAATCCGACCAAGTCCACTTAAAGAGTGAGTTTGGTTCAATTCAATTGAACCCGAATTTCAGCTTGAGAATTTTGGCTTGTAGATTTTCCATTCAATCTAGATATTATATCATCATCCGTCGCCGTGGATACAGTGGCAAAAATTCCACCAAGATTTATAATTTACAAAGGAATTAAGAATTAGTTGATTATGAGAACCAATCTCACCGTAAATTGACTTAGAGGATTTAAGTTGAACCCTAAAGAACCACGTAAAATTTCTTGCGTGTTATTTTGTGCCTTTGACATGTTATTTTTATCGCACTATTTCTTTGTGTGGAAAGGGCACCTCAGTCCCACCAAACCTTTAAACCTGGATCGAAAGACGCAATTCGTGGGGGCGTGCAGTCCAGTGTCCAAATAATTTGTTATATATCTATTTATTAATGAGTGTTTTAATTTATTTGGTTATTATTATTTTTTAGTTATTTCTTTTTTCATGTATCGATGCGCATGATGAATGTTAAGTTGTAACTTTATTTAATAATGTCTTCCTTATTATGATATAATGATGATGTGAGGACACACCTCGAGCATGCATCATATAGTGATGGCAGTCTTTTACTTAGTTGTAGGTTTCGATGTAGGTTTCGGAGTCAAAGCTCGCCGTAGATTAGACGACACATTTGGAGCTTGGACCACTAGTCCATTATGAGTTTGATTTAGACGTATTTTACTTCCTTAATTAATACCCTTGAGTTTGATTTAAAAAATAAGATACTCTGCAAGTTGCCTTCGAGCCTATTACACACATCTCGTCCTAAGCCTATATATAATTTTTTCGAGTTCTCTAGTGAGATGCAAGACAAGAGAAAATCGACATTCGCTGTGAGATCCCTCAACTTAGTCCCACATCTAATACCTACTGCTGGGAGAAGATCTTGTTTATAAGTGGGAATAGACTATAGATCTATAACTTGGGTTAACTATTTTAAAGAAATGACTTAGGCCCATTACGCTGCACTTTGGGCCGGGTTGTTACAGGAAAATGCAATCAATGTAAATTAAAACCCACAACCTTGAGGTCATTAACTTAATATATTCGACTCGGGAAGGGAAGGATCAAACGTTAGAGAATTAATATTAATTATAATATATTCTCTACCCGGTTAAGTCTACCTGGTTAAATATTTTATTCTTTACCCGGTTCCCGAGTAAAAGAATAAAATACGGGTGTTGGTGTGTTTTCACATACCCTAGACATTTTTGGTGAAGGGACGTCATTTTCCATTTTATAAATTGTGAGGGGGCGTCATTACGCTCTCATCTTCTTCTCCTCTTCCTTACCGGGGCCGGCATCTTCTTGCTTGGGTAACCTTCCTATCTTCCTCTTCTTAATTTTCATGCATTCATATGTTTTTTTAATTGATAATAAGCTTGATAATCATAAGAAATCAAGTCTGAAATCAGAAATAAACAACAAGAAGTAAACTGAAAACTGGAATCCCATCCATGGCCAAGTAGTCTAAAATTTTGGCACGATGGGTGACCGTAAAAACATTTGCAAGGCATTCCTTCACAACCCCGACGTCCTATCTTGCTGCTGGGTTGAAGGGAGGGCTTGCCATGTCCCTAGTTACCAAGTGGTGGCGGAATTACAGCTGGTTATGGGCGGAGTTGTAGGGAGAAGTGCTGTGGAGGAATTCCAGACATCTATACCAGTTCGCCGGCCAAGGCTCACGCCGTGCATGCTCATAGCGCTTGGCCTTGACATTGGGTTATTGTGCAGGGAGAAGGGAAGAGTTTCCAGACATCTATACCAGCAGTGCAACTCATGACACCTTCATTAACACGAGGGGCAGCAACCATAACATATCAACACGTGCTCAACAAAACAACCCAACGACCCAAAGAAACCCCAGCAATTCATGCAACCAGAACTGACGAGACCCCATGCATAAGATGCTAGGGACCCTACAATTCAGCCAGGCATCTCCAACAAAAAAAATGAGGCGTTGCTACATGCAGGTGCTGATTTGGAAGCCACCGACTGAACCACATGCCGACTTGGCAAGGCACCGCAGAAAACACTCCAAAACACAAGCCAAGAGCAAGGAAAACTAGGGGAGATGGGAAGGAGATGGTGGCGATCAGGCCAACATGAAACCTTCTTCTCAAAAAATACGTGGGAAAACAAGAAGATGTGAAGAACGTCATCAACCCTACATCCTTACCATCAAAACCATGCATTCAAGAGTCCTAATGTAAAAAAATAAGAAGAGGGATGAGATACTCACGCAGCAATGAGGAGGGTGCCTGGGACGGAGAGGAGGCAAGAGGAGTGGACGACTAGGGAAAATAATTTCCCACAATCTTCACAACTATATATATCTACAATTCACGAGTCCCTCAATTAAATTCTTACACACTACCCTACTGCCCATTCATGAATAGGTATCACTTGGCTAAAGTTTGTTCTCCCTTTTCCTCCCATTCATCAGGTCATCAACTCCTAAGGTTCATCCTCCCTTACCTTTTAACTCCCACTCACCAAGTCGTCACCCACCCAAGACCGGGGGTTTGGCCTTTAGGTCGAACCATGACTGGTCAACTAATGATCATAATAATCATGATCACTAATCATATCGATTCAACCATATAAGCTTGTAAAGACTGTGAAAAAAATTTTTTTGCACGCAGACACTGTTTGGGAAGGACCGAACGTGTTATATTCTTTATCTGGTTAATTATTTACCCATTTTATTATTTACCCGGTTCAATGAAATACGGGTCTAGGGCTGTTTTCACATATCATAGCCATCATTTTCATTTTTATAAATTTGAAATAGGACATCATTTTTCACATACGGGTGTAGGGGTGTCTTCTTCACCTTAGTCGCCTAGTTCTCCTCTTCCTTGCCGGTGTTTCTTCCTTGCTTGGGTATCCTTCCTATCACCCTCTTCTTAATTTTCTTGCATGCATATTTTTAATTGATAGTAAACTTGTTAATCATGAAGATTAAAGTTTAAAATCAACAAGAAAGAAACTAAACATGATTGTTGCCCGATGAGTCCCTTGTTTCGGCGAGATGGGCAAGCATAGGCAAAGTTTCGCCGGGAATCGGTGGCGACGGTTGTTCCGACGTTGGAAGATGATCCTACTCTCTTCGTTTTTTAGTGTAGGGTCGATATCACGTCTGTGGATGCCGGCCTGGGGTGGTAAATGGCCAAAAACAGAGGACAACGGCAAAAAAGAGGCGACGGTAGTGGGTGAAGAAATCTGGCTGTCCTGGGCGGCGACGGTTTCCAATCTGGCCGGGGAAGGTCGATAGGGGGTCGAGAATGTCGAGGTGACCACCCAATTGAGGCGGTGATGCTCGCCAGAGGTGGAATCAGGCGACATGAGCACACCGCTAGGCAGGCGATGTAGGCGTCGCCACAGCTGGATGGCAGTCGGAGTTGGCCGGGGCGACACCGGACGGCATGGCAGGACTGGGCGGTGATGATTGACGGCGGTTGGAGGGCGGCTACTGTCGGGAACAGGGGATGGCGCCAAGGAAGAAGAAGAAGAAGAAAATTACTATGGGTGGCAAACTTGTAAATAATGCTTGACTCGACACAGCTTGAGTTAAATAATAATACCAACTCGTAAATAACACCTGACTCGATACCAACTTGAGTTAAAAATAATACGAACACGTAATAAATCTTTAAAAATAATTATTTTAATGGGTTATTAAACTATAGTCGGGTAGCAATCACTAGCATCGTAATGACCCGCCATTTTTCATGATAATATTGTGGGCCTAACTGGCTAGGTGTTACTCAAAATTAAAGCAATTATGTCAAACATTATTAGAAATCATAACTTATAATAAAATCCCACAGTCTTGGACCGTTTCCCAGCAGCCACACTTATTCCTCAATTAAATAACAAAAAGGAGTCCTCATATTACTTTGCTCCATGCTCTAGTTGTCAATCATCTAATCTCGAATCTGCACACCTGCGGAGGCAATTCCGCGTTAGTAATTACAACACTAAGTAGTATAATAGATAAAACAAACAAGTACATTCCACCATTTTCATATATTTATTTTAATATGCGGTGGAGCGATTCCGCTATACTCCAAAACAATGCGGAGGAGGTGTCCGCTGTGATCCGCACACCCCGGCCGTAGCCTTTTTATGGGGAGGCTACCACTACCGTCTCTAGTGCCAGTGCCTCGCACACCTCGGCCGTAGCCTTTTTGTGGGGTAGCTATCACTGCACTCGGGTGATTGCTATGCCCCGTTTGTGGGGAAGCTCTCACTACCAATTCTAGTGCCAGTGCCTCGCACACCCCGGCCGTAGCCTTTTTATGGGGAGGCTATCACTGCACTCCAGTGCCAATGCCTTGCACACCCCGGCCGTAGCCTTTTTGTGGGGTGGCTATCACTGCACTCAGGTGATCGCTATGCCCCGTTTGTGGGGAAGCTCTCACTGCCAACTCTAGTGCCAGTGCCTCACACACCCCGGCCGTAGCCTTTTTATGGGGCGGCTATCACTGCACTCAGTGCCAATGCCTCACACACCCCGGCCGTAGCCTTTTTATGGGGCGGCAATCACTACACTCTAGTGCGATGGAGGAATCGCTGTGCCTCACTCACCCCGGCCGTAGCCTTTTTATGGGGCGGCTATCACTACTCCAAAACAATATCGATGCATCACAAGATTCACACACATATCACGACCCAGTGTCGGATTGAGTCAATTCTTCAACCCCGGTTGCACTTCGTGAATGGTGGTCGAATCTGGGCTCAGATAAGGTTCAACACTTCTTTATTTAATTAATTATGCTATCGCGTAATTTCTACGCGATTATCTTTTATTGATCCATTATTTTACTTTACGAATTTATTATAAGAATAATCGTTTTACTTATCAAATATAACTTTTATATGATAAAGGTGAAGTCTCTATTAAATATTCCTCAGAACCCTTCAATTTAAGTTAATTGCTTTTAATCAGCCGATTAATTAATTACCGTTTATCGTGATCGAAATTTATTAATTTCATGTAATAATTTATAAATTTATTATTTTGACCACTTAACTCATATTCCTTTAAATTAATTATTTCAATGATTTTAACAAGAGTTGGTATTATTATTATGATTTTTAACTCAACCCATATCGAGTCAACCCGAAATTACAAAACTGCCATTCTTCTTCTTCTTCTTCTTCTTCTTC
>JAURVB010000901.1:0-26897 GCA_033002965.1 Piper betle
AACTAACTCGTATTAAATCCTAAAAAAATTCATAAAAATTGGGAAAAATCCCGTAAAATCAAACAACACCAAAAAAATTATAATGATATGCTCTAGAACTATCAACCCACCCAAAATGCCCGCGACGCGTCCTAACGCGGTAAACGGCCTAAAACTAATTCTACGATCCACTATATATAAAATAAAAAAAATCACTGGCATACTCTCATATATTCTGATAACTCATTCTGTTCTGCTGTATTCATGACGTTATCATCATATACTTGGGTACGCATGACCCTCATAGCTCATACACGCGACTGACATCGGCTCAGTACACGTGTCCTGAAACTGACTCAACTCGAAAAATAACGGTCGACCCGACCGGTTCTGAATATAAAACCCTGACTCGAATCGTGGGTTTTACATATTAACTATAGGTTTATTATTTAACACTAATTTCAAAATTCCACCATATCCTAATAATGAAACATCAGTTTCTACAATTTTTAAAATAGTAGGATGTGCTAATGTTAAGCAAGGTATATACTTTACTTTATTTTTAATATTTTGAACTACTCTTGTATGAGCAGAAGTCCATGGTGATGGATTTTTCCTTAATCTCTGCCATAATAATTTACAATCTTGTGCTAATTCTTGATAAAAATTGGATACATAATTTAAACTAACTAAAAATCTTTGTAGCTGGGTTTTATCTAATATTTCATCAGGAAACTTAAATGAAAATTCAAGTACTCGTTGGATAGGTTTTATAAATCCTTTTTCTATATCATGCCCTAAGTATCTAATTTTTGTTTGAACCAATGACATTTTCTTTTTAGATAATACTATTCCTTGAGATTTAACAATTTTATAAAATTGATTCAAATGTTTAAAATGTTGATCTAAGTTATCAGAATATATTAAAACATCATCAATGTAAACAATTATATATTCTAAATATGGATTAAAAATATCATTCATGACCTTTTGGAATTCAGAAGGTGCATTCTTTAATCCAAACAACATAACGTTCCATTCATATTGTCCAAAAGGAATGTTAAATGCAGTTTTATATATATCTTGTTCTTTTATTTGGATTTGCTAGAATCTTGATTTTAATTCAAATTTACTAAATATTTGCGCTGTAGCTAATCGTTTTAATAAATATTTCTTATTAGGAATAGGATATCTAATCCATTTTAATACTTTATTTAATGGTTTATAATTTATAACTAATCTAGGAGCACCTGTTTCTATTTCAGATGCCTTATAAACATAAAAAGCTGAACATGACCAAGGATATTTACCTTCTCTTATTAATTTATTTTCTAATAAAGTGGCCATTTCTTTTTGACAATATTCAACTAATTCTTTATTCATTTAAATAGGTCTTGCTTTTGTAGGGATATTAAATTCAAGAAATGTATCTTTATAAGGAAGAGATACTTTATGTTTCTTTCTAGTCCAGAAAGCACTTGGTAATTCATTACATAAGTCTTGTTCAAATAAGTCTTTAAATTTCTTAATTTTAGTTAAGATATTTGGGTCTTGAAGTCTTTTTTCTAACACTTAATTATTTACTTCTTCTTTTAAATATTTTATATGGACTACTTTATTTTGTATTTTTTCATTTATATTATCAATTAAAGTTTTATGAGCTGGAAATTCTAGATTAAAAGTAATTTCTTTGCCTTTAAATATAGTATGTATACCATCTTTGATCTACTCTAAAGGGTTCTATTATACTAGTAAATGGATTTCCTAATATTACCTCAGTACCAACATCTTTAACTAATATAAATTTTAAATATATACATGTTTCACCGATACAAACGATTGCATGAGGTAATTTATAATTTATTTTTAATCTTTGATCATTTGCTGTAGATAATGTTTGAGTTGTTTTCTTATAAAATCTAGTAAGAATTAATCCTTCTCTGATTATATTCCTATCTGCTCCAGTATCTACTAAGGCTAATATTTCTAATGTAAATTTTTTATCTAATATTAATTTTATTTTTAAAATATATCTTCTCTTAATTGTTTGCTCAATTGTATTTAAATAAATTTTTTCTTTAGAAGATTCTCCTATACAATATTCTGAATCTTCAAAAACTTTTAAATTTTCTTCTTCTGGATCAGAAGAATTCTGATGTTTCTTTATTAATTTTAATATTTCTATTCTTTTCTTTAATTGACTAATTTCATTTTTTAATTCTTTTATTTCATGCTTAAGGTCCCGAACTGTAATAGGAATTTTATCTTGTTTTACTCTATCAAATACTTCTGTCATACTATATGGAGGATTAAGTATTACATCTTTTTTCTCTAATTTCTTTTCTTTAAAAGATCCTAATAATTTTTCCATATAATTTCTTTGTTGTTCTTTATCAGTCATATTATCTATTATATCTAATAATAATTTTTCTTGAGCTGTAATAACATTAATACTTAGATTATTAAGATTATTACATATTTCAAAAATACTATCACAATCACAATCATTATCAGTAGTTGGATTACTAGATTGAGAAGTGTCTTCTATCTCTAGTGCATCAGACTCAAAAATATCATTATTATATTCTTCTATAATATTATATATTTCTATTTATTCTTCTTCAATAATATTTAGTTCTTTTATTTTCTTTTTTAATTTACATTTACTTCTAGTATGTCCAGGTTGTCCACAATCCCAACAAACTACTAATCTATTTCGTCCAAATGTTGAATTATTTTTCTTAATTTTAGGTTTAGTCCTTTTTAATTTCTTCTTTTATAGGTTTATTCTTTCTTAATTTTCTTTTTATAAAAGATCTTTTTGGTATATTTGGATTTGGAGGTAGAATATGAGGTAATTGGGTGCCAAATTGTTTACAAAATTCTCCCAATTCCTTTTTACCAACTAACTTTTATTTTTAAGTTGATTTTTAATTTTAAATCATTAGATAAACTTAGACCTTCTACAATTATATCATTATGTAATTTTCCAAAAGTAAATAAATTATAAGGAATAACACCATTATACTAACTTCTAAGCTTTTCCTTAATTCGATCTGCAAATAAAGGAGGTAAGCCAGCAATGTATCTTTCTTTCAATAACTCTGAACTAGAGTCATCTCTTTGAAATAATAAAGATAACAATGTATCATGATACCTTCTATAGTGGGTAAGAGTTGGACATTTCAAACTCATTAATAGACTTTGGGTTCTTTCTTTAATAATATGAGGATCTCCTACAAAATTTTGCAATATAGTTAATATAAGTGTTATAACAGCATCTTCTATAGTTTGTTCTATATTTTGATCTACTTTTTAGCTCCTAAAATTTCTATTTTTTGTGCTGGTTGAAGATAATGATCCCACTAACCTTTTAGTATACCACTAAAGCCTGAGGCTATCATTTCTGTTATTTGTCTATCACTTTGATTAATTGTTTTACATATCGTACTATACATTAACATACCATATAAGGTTGTTAATATTTGATACTCTGATTGTCCATGTATATTCCATTCATATATAGATTTTGCTTCAAATAATAATCCAGCATTCATTACATTTTCTTCAAATAAAACAGATGCTGGCGTAGGTCTATTGTAATAATTTCTAGTTGGTCATGTAGGTTGTACTTTTAAAGGTTGTGCCATTTCAATCCTACTATTATTAAATTGGTCTATTAATTGATCAATATCCTGATATGTTAATTGATCTATATCCTGATTAATAACTCTTATTGAGTCTTTTAATTTTAATCCACTTAACCTTGTTACTAATTTTTCAATAAATTCATCACTTAAATTTTTATTTTGTATGACAGGTTTTGATGTAATTGGAGGTTTAATCAAAGCAAGCGTTATTGAAGACTCTATTAATTTTTCTTTTCTAATATTTGTTAAGTATATGGTTCCGTTGCCGGGAAATAAAATAAAGTATATACCTTTCTTAACATTAGCACATCCTACTACTTTAAAAATTGTAGAAACTGATGCTTCATTATTAGGATATGGTGGAATTTTGAAATTAGTGTTAAATAATAAACCTGTAGTTATTAGATATCATTCTGGAGTATGGAATGATACACAAAAAAAATATTCTACTATTAAGCAAGAAATGTTAAGTATAGTTACTTGTATCCTAAAATTTCAGGATGATTTACTTAATCAAAAATTCCTTTTACAAATTGATTGTAAAGCTGCAAAAGACATTGAAAAAGATGTAAAAATTTTAGCATCTAAATATATTTTTGCAAGATGGCAAGCTCTTCTTGCTATATTTGATTTTGATATTGAATTTATTCATGATGTTACTAACTCTCTCCCTGATTTTCTCACTCGTGAATTTTTACAGGGGGTATAGATGGCTCCTCCCCTACCAATTCAAAGCTCATTCATTCTCCTACTTATAAATATAAAAATTCACCTTTACCTCAAGGTTCTATCCCTTATACTGAAAATGTTTTGGAACCATTAATTCCAAATACTTCTTCAAGAAATTTGAGTCCTTATGTACCAAAAGATCCACCATTGCATATTTGTTATCTTGAATACACTCCTGAGGAATTGCAGTCTATTGATCCTAATATTTTGGCACAACAATTGTTGTCATACTGTACATATTTTCCAGTAAAATCCAGAAAAAATCGTTTCTATTATGAGAGGATTTTAATTGAAATCAGTTCCGCAGAAATCACTCATACTTTCAAAGGTGGATTAGTTTCTCAACAAATAATGTTATATGATCACCATGAGAATTCTGTTTTATTTAGTAAAATATTGATTAAAAAAAGTATTAACTATGTCAAACTTTGGTAATCCAAACAACTTGAAAACTCTCTCTTATAATGGACCATTTTCAATCCCAAAGGATTATAATTATTGGGATTATATTGAGTCATTTGAAAAAGTTCTATTGTATAAGAGCAAAGTGAGTCAACACTCTTGGTTTCTTAGGATGGATTTACCCAAACTTTTGGTATTACCTTCTTGGTTCATGAAATGGTTATATAAATTTGGCCATGGATTTGAGTTTCTACCTCGACATATTCTGAGTCAATTTTATTTATTTCAAGAACGAATAGATCCAGTTATTGGGGATGTATTTACCCAGTTTCTTATATATTATCGTATTCCTTGGATAACGTCATGGAGTTTTTGTTTCAAGTTTGATAAAATATATGGAAGTGATGCGTCAAGTCTAGCCTGAAAAATTTATACTAGATGGTGGGATAGGTTCAATTCCAAGATTTCCATGTACAGGCTTCCTGTCAAAAATTTGAAAAAAGGAAAAGCTATTTTAAGTGAATCTGTATCCATTTTCTCTAAAGCAAAAACCCCTTAGATTGTATCTCATTCTCCTACTTGTTCATCAACTCTTGTTTTTCCAGAAATATCTTCTGCAGTGACTCCACCAACACTGCCCCCTAATGTTTATTTGCAGTATTTACAGGTAAAGAGTAAAAATCCACTGATCCCTGAAGGTGAAGCAATAAGACTGGCATATACAATGAATTTTTATTCAGGTGGAAATCTTCCTTTCCCAACAACCCCTAAAGTGGAAGTTAAAGAATCTCCTATATCTAGTAATGAGATTATTGATGGATTTGGCCAACCTGAATTAAATACATTGGATTTTCACTGTTCTATCTGTGGACAGTTTGGCCATATATCTGACGTTTGTTCTATACCTCTGACTCAAATCTTGATGACTTGTTTATGTTGCGAAGAATATGGACATAGTGCAAGAAACTGCCCTGAAATGGATAAGTCTCCTTCTCCAGATCAGTCTCCAAGTACTACTGTTGTTTCAGTTAATTCTACTGCTTAAGTTGACTTTTTACCATTGGAAGATGTTTCATCCAGATCATGGTTGCATAGATCGGAATCGAAATCGGAATCGGTTTTCGAAGGAGTCAGATTTGGAATCGGAATCAGTCTAAATCGGACAGGAATCGGTCTGAATAAGTCTAAATCGGTCATATATAATAATTTGACAACACATAATATAAATATATAAAAATTAGATATTGATGTCATATTAATATTATTGTGTGTATTATATTTTATGATATTTTTTAAGATTTTTTTTTGAATTATTTAGAGTTAGTTATTATATTTGACTCCAGACGGATACGAGTCAAGTTTTAATTACGAGAATGCCACTAAGTGTTATTTCTTTCCCTTGCCCTTTCTCTCCCGCATCCGCCCTCCTTCCCCGTCGCCGCCGCCGCTGCTACCGCTCCCCCCTCTCCCCCAGACCCGCCCCACCCTGCACCTGCCGCGCCCCCCCCCTCCCCCCAGGCCCGCCCCGCCCCGCCCCGCCCTCGCCCTTGCCCGCCGCGCCTCGCCTCGCCTTCGCCCACCCGCGCCCCGCCTCCCCTTGCCAGACCCGCTAGCCTCGCCCTGCGCCCGCTGCGCCCTGCCCCCCCCTCCCCCAGACCCGCCCCGCCGCGCCCTCACCCGCCGCGCCCCGCCTCCACCCGCCAGCCCCGCCCTGTCCCTCCCCGTCGCCGCCACCGCCGCCCCACCCTGCCACGCCCCGTCCCCTGCGTTTGGAATCAGCTAATTTGGGCCAATTCCGAATCGGCTTGAATCAGCCGATTCATGAACCGATTCAGATGAAAACCGGTTCAATGGGTTTTTTGAATCGGTTTTCCTCTGATCCGAGTTGAATCGGCCTATTCCGATTCGGAATCGGCAATTCATGCAACCTAGATCCAGACAAGAGCAAATTGGTTTACTTAAAAATATTTTTAAAAGTGAAGGTGGGTCCCAGATTCCTTGTGGGTCCCGATCAAAGTATTGATTATTTATGGGTTCCCGCTGAAGATAAGAAGGAATCTTGTTTTGCGGAGTTCTTCTACCCGTTTACGAGGCTTAGTTACCGATCAAAACACCTATAAATGAAGCAGGAAGAGGAGGGTGTGGGGGGAGGCGAAATTGAGAATCAAGGAGTCTGAAGTTGAAGTTTGAGTGTGAAGTTTGAAGTTTGTTTGAGTGTGAAGCTTGAAGTTTGAGTGTGAAGTTTGAAGTTTGTTGAGTGTGAAGCTTGAAGTTTGTTTGAGTGTGAAGGTTGAAGTTTGTTTGTGCGTTTGAAGTTTGTTTGTGAGTTTGAAGTTTGAAGTTTGTTTGAGTGTGGTTGACATTTGGTGTGAGTGTGGTGTAAGACGTTTATCAAGTTTGTAAGTACTGCTTTCTTAATAAATTTGGCTTGAATTTATCTTATGTTTGTGCAAACATATATGTTTTACTATTTCTCAACTGAGATATACATATTGTCAAATAAATTTATCTTTGATACATAAATGAATTTTATTTAGAGTATATATATATATATATATATATATATAAATTTTTTTCAGCCGTTGGATTGAATCCAACGGCTGAAAATAACCCAACCAACATCACCCCCCCCCTCCCCTTCCTCTGCTTTCACCTTCCCTTTGGTCCGCCGCGCCCCTCGCCCCGCCCCGCCTCGCTCCGCCCCGCGCCTCCCGCCCCTGCCCCCGCGCCCCCGCCCCGCCCCGCCGCGCCCCCGCCCCACCACCCCGCCGCCCCTGCTTTCACCACCCAGCCGCGCCCCGCCCCGCCCCGCGGCCCTCGCTCCGCCCCGCGCTCCACGTCCCGTTTCCCTCCCCCTCTCCGCCCGTTTCGCCCCAACCCCACGCCGGCGTCACCAACAGCACTCCGACGGTGGCGCGAAAAAACAGGGGCGGGGGAGGAGGGCGGGGTGGAAGGGACGATGGCATTTTCGTAATAAACATTTGACTCGCTCCCGAGTCAATATTACGAAATAAATATTAAAAATAATTTTAAAAATAAAATACTATAAAATAAAAACTTGACTCACTCTGGCTCGAGTCAATACTACAAAATTGATTTTTAAATTTTTTTTAAAAATACAATACCATAAAATAAAAACTTGACTCGGACCCGCGCGGGATCGAGTCAAGTTTTAATTACAAAATAAATTTTTTTAAAAATAAAATAATTCGGTAATAAAAACTTAGACTCGCTCATTTCTTGAGTCAAGTTTTTAATACTATAAAAAATTTTTAAAAAATATAAGATAATTTTGTAATAAAAAGTTGACTCGATCCCGTGCAGGATCGAGTAACGTTTTAATTACAAAATAAATTTAAAAAAATAATAATAATTCCTTAATAAAAACTTGACCCACTCCCAACAAGAGTCAAGTTTTTATTAAGAAATTATTTTTATATTTTTTAAAATTTATTTCGTAATATTAACTCTAGTCGCAAGCAAGTCAATTTTTTATTACGAAATTATTTTATATATTTTTTAAATTTTATTTTATAATATTGACTCGAGTCTGGATGAGTCAAGTTTTTATTATGAAATAAAATTTTAAAAAATAAACTAATTCTGTCAATTTAAAAAATAAATTTATTTCATAATCTTAAAAAATATATAAAATAATTTCGTAATAAAAAATTGACTCGCTACCGACTCGAGTCAAGATTACGAAATAAATTTATTTTTTTAAATTGACAGAATTAGTTTATTTTTTAAAATTTTATTTCATAATAAAAACTTGACTCATCTAGACTCGAGTCAATATTATAAAATAAAATTTAAAAAATATATAAAATAATTTCGTAATAAAAAATTGACTTGCTTGCGACTAGAGTTAATATTACGAAATAAATTTTAAAAAATATAAAAATAATTTCTTAATAAAAACTTGACTCTTGTTGGGAGTGGGTCAAGTTTTTATTAAGGAATTATTATTATTTTTTAAATTTATTTTGTAATTAAAACTTTACTCGATCCTGCACGGGATCGAGTCAACTTTTTATTACAAAATTATCTTATATTTTTTTAAAATTTTTTTCATAGTATTAAAAACTTGACTCAAGAAATGAGCGAGTCTAAGTTTTTATTACCGAATTATTTTATTTTTAAAAAAATTATTTTGTAATTAAAACTTGACTCGATCCCGCGCGGGTCCGAGTCAAGTTTTTATTTTATGGTATTGTATTTTTTAAAAAAATTTAAAAATCAATTTTGTAGTATTGACTCGAGCCAGAGTGAGTCAAGTTTTTATTTTATAGTATTTTATTTTTTAAAATTATTTTTAATATTTATTTCGTAATATTGACTCGGGAGCGAGTCAAATGTTTATTACGAAAATGCCATCGCCCCTTCCACCCCGCCCTCCTCCCCCGCCCCTGTTTTTCGCGCCACCGTCGGAGTGCTGTTGGTGACGCCGGCGTGGGGTTGGGGCGAAATGGGCGGAGAGGGGGAGGGAAACGGGACGTGGGGCGCGGGGCGGAGCGAGGGCCGCGGGGCGGGGCGGGGCGCGGCTGGGGGGTGAAAGCAGGGGCGGGGGGCGGTGGGGGCGGGGGCGGGGCGGGGCGGGGGGCGCGGGGGCGGGGCGGGAGGCGCGGGGCGGAGCGAGGCGGGGCAGGGCGAGGGGCGCGGCGGACCAATATTTGCAGGGGAGGGAGGGAGGGAGGGAGGGGAAGATGATGCTTGGGTGTTTTTCAGCCGTTGGATTCAATCCAACGGCTGAAAAAAAATTGAGCACAGCCAAGATGGCTGTGCTCAATTACAGCAATCTCATCATCTGTATATATATATATATATATATCAAAGGTGTTGAATATTTAACAACTTGGGCATCAAACAATTTCTTGATTGGTTACTTGGCCTGTAATACACTGACCAAGCTACCTTCTTGGTGGTTGGCAAGAGCTGAGAAGTTGCATTCCCTTGAATTGTTTATATAATTGAGAAAAAGCAGTTTATATATTACTTTGGAATGATTGATTACACGGTTTGGCAATTCATTGAGCTGCATATCATATTAGCAGTTGGTAAACACCAAGTTAGTTGACCTCATAAAGTTGGGAACCAGTAATTTGGCCATGGATTGGTTCAAACTGAATCTGGATGAATCATATTTAACCCAAAAAATGTTACAAAATTAGGGTAGTTAATTGCGATATGGATTTTTAAACAAAAGATTGACAAAATCGTCAAAAAACAGCGATTTGTCCAACCATGAGGAGGTGCAAATGAACATACGATTCATCAATAAGCATCAAGGGATACGTGAAATTAGATACTATATGGTTTTGATTTGCAGCTCATTCTCAAAGACGATGAAGATCAAAGCACTCTTACAATAATGGCCCACGATTAAATTCTTCTTCGGGCAAATATCGACAAATTAGCATTTAAGCTTTTGAAGAGATGTTCACCTGAATTACATCATTCCACCACCTTAAAGATGCCACCTTGAATTAAAAGCTTTTCGATGATCGATTTGATGGTATAATATCGGCCACAATCGTTTTGCTGGATCTTGAAGAAAAATCACAATCCTTCCAGCAGATACTTGCCACTTTGCCAGCATCAACGTAGGGAAGCTTTTGGTAGCTCTTGCAGAATAAAGTGTAACACTGTTAAGTGCAAATATAAGAGACCTGAAATTGTGAAAGGCAAAGAACTTGAGCTGAATTCTTCTGAAGTTTTCAAACTGAATTTGGATGAGCATTTGGAACAAAGCTGATTGTAGAGATGCATACCAGTAAAAAATTACTTATGCAACGGTAGAAAGGAATGAGAACAGGAGACATACGAGCCAAGAATTTTCCGTGACAGTTACAGACCACCACGAATTAGTTGGAAGTAGATGCTTCGAGATTCGATGAACTTCCATCGGCATTTCTCTCAATTGATAAGGCCTGAGATTGTCGCTTGTTGCACAATGATGGCGTCCTCGTGCCTTTTTCTTCAATGCTATAAAACAAAGAAAAGAAATGAACAACATGATCAATCTCCATTTCCATCACTAGAATATGTAGTCTACAAAGAAAGAGGACATTTTTCTTCAAATTTCTCACACTCAGAGGTAGATTGAACTCCATCATCATCTGTTATGACTTCATCATCATCTCCTATATATCACAGTTCATAATTAGTCAAACTGCTAAACTTTGCAATAAGAGAACTAGAATGTGAATAGCAAATGGATGCAAATTGACTCCTATAAAGGTGGCTAGTGATAAAATTAATTTTTTGCATATCAAAATACACATTATCTATTTTTGTGTCAGTAGCATTCTCCTCTATTGTAGCAACCAGTACTGTTTCATCGAACATTAAGCTATCTGCAATTTCTTTTGTTACATCCGTTAGATTTTCCTCCAAGTCTTCATAGCTATCTTCTTCAAGCATTTCCTCAGAGTCCTCATAGTAATGTTCTTCATCAGAATACGAAGGCACAATGGCCTCAGATTGAATCATGTCCTCTGTTGTCACAAGCACGAGAGTCGTCATTATCAGAGAACATTGGATTAATTGCGGTTACTTTGACCATTTTTTCATCATTATGATCAACTGCACCTTTCAGAGCACCATTGCAGGTCTCAGACATTGTGAACTGTTTATCCGGGCCTCCATTGCTGCCATGTCTTTAGAGGTAGAAAAATTCTCTTTAATTTCGCCATTAGCTCTGGGATCACATTTAAGTTGTGAAGCGTTAGCATCACACATTGGTCCAGACCTTACTGTTTTAGCTGCTTCAATGGTACCACCATTTTCACCAGCCTCCTTGGAAGATAAACCGTCATACAATGAGTTAGGATTCCTCACAGAGGCATCATTGCCCATTGGTGAGCTTGTTCCTGGAGTGTGTTTATCACTACTCACTGAACCATTTCTTTCCTCAAATATACGAACGGCAGACCTGCTATCTACCATTCCACTAACTCTAGCTACACCTTCGATGACAAAATCATTAGACTTACATGGGGATCTCAAGGAACATAGTTTTTCACCAGTGGGTATGTAGGTAGTAGAGCTTTCTCCTATTGTTTTATATTTTCTCGAGTGTTCAATGCCACAAGTTTTTTCACTCATCACAGATAACCTTTTCCTTCCCTTTGTCGAACTGTCTAGTACTAACAATGCCACCATCCACACATTGGGGAGTATCCTCATCAACCTAGCTTTACACTGGTAATGCCATGGATCTTTTCATCCTCCTCAACCTTCACTTCAGGAAACACACCACTTGGAACATCTGAAGTGGTCACCTTCTCATCAACTTCATCATTGTGGTCGTCCGAATCATTGTTGTCAGCGGGCTCACTCTCTAAGATTTCAACATCAGATGAGTGAGAAGAGGAACTACTCTGCCATGTATCTGTATCATTTTCAGTAGATAAGCCATCAGACTCATCACTTATATCTTCAGGTACAATGTGTGTAGAGACAGTGCGAAAAAAGATTTATTCTTTAGTCTTAGCAGTGCTACCCCTGGTAGAAACGAATTGAGATGCATTCCAAGTTTCGGTTACATGTCTTCCTCTCTTCTTTACAAAGAAATGCTCATTGACTGTGGTCTCAAAGGATTCTTCTGATTCATCACCGGGGCATTCAAAGCCACGAGAGAGTTTCAGTTGATGTACTAGGTAGTCGTTTAGGTGCATTGGTATGGAGCTTGTTCCCAGCTAATTTGCTTGGGGTTGCGCTCTTCTCATTGTTGGATTTGTAAATGAAATTCTTTGATTGCTTGAATCCTCTTTCATGGATCCTCTTTGAACCATCAGGATATGAAGATGGCATTGCAAAACCAGCTGGTGGGTGCCTTGCTATATCTTCGGGATTGTGCTCAAGCTCAAACTTGGCTTTTCTTTTTATATCATTACCATGTCCATGAGGATGTCTTTCTGCCTTTGAAGCCATTTTACCATTGCCAAACTCATAACCAAAAAAATCATGGCCGGCTCTGGTATTTGCCATACCATCTTTGTTAATTGCTGGCTGCCGAAACGCTCCACGTTTTTTGAGTAAGTAGTCCTTAGACAATCTATCAAACCTGATTGAGCAATCTCCAAATGATCCATTGTTCTTGTTTGCACTCTCAGGATATGATTTTTCAGCCCTAGTAAACTCGAAATCATTAGAATCAGGTACTCGCTCTGGTAAGTGTGCCTTCTGGCTAGGAGGACCTTCACTATCTACTTTGGCAAAGTGTGCCCTCTTCTGGCTGATATTTCCGTTCGGAACTCGAATCTCTCTCTCTGATAAGAAAAATGATTTACAAGGCTCCGAAGCAGTTCTTTCTGGGTGATAATTCTCTTTTCTTGCCTCAGAGAAGGTTAATCTTTCAAGCGAATTGGTGCCATAGATTCTGACCACATAATTGGACCTAAGGAAGTGAGTGAATACAAGCAGCTCCCCAAGACTTAGAGCATGGTCAGAGACAAACTTGCTCCATCCTTCTTGAAAAGCCAGTGCGCCATTCAAGAGAGAAATTCTGACCTGCCACCTTCCTCCAAGGACATCATCCAGGTAAGTAAGACGACCTTTATTTTCCAGAATACTAGCACTGAATTTAGGAGGCAAGTACTGCAACAAGGAGAGAAGAAAGCATGCCTAAGCAATTCACTCTCATCATTAATAAAATAGAAGATTTTTCACACAAAGGAGATATAAACGTTCACATCATCTCCAGCATACATATCAAATAAATGGACCTCCAAGATAATTTGACATGGCATGAAGATTTCAGTTCATTGGATGTCAACAAAAACAAAAACTATCCAAATTGACAGAAATTATCAACCTTTTCATCTCTGAACAACTTAGTGGAAAATGATACAAGTGTACTTCTTTCATCAATCACATTCAGACTTACAAAAACTGTCAAATCTTGTCGAGTGATGTTGATTGCATAAAAGTAGCTTTTTAATTTATTTTTTCAAAACAGCAAATAGATAGCCTCAGTAATCTGTAAATACGATAAAATTACTATCTTTGTCCATCCTAACTCAAAGCCCTGCCCACTACGATTACCAAAGAATTCCTAAAGATACGACCAAATAAAAAGCAGGGAACTTTGAAACTTTGATCTATACCCATTAAGCAAAAAGGAACAAAGATGAAACTTTGAACAACTTTACCAGAAACTCGGTGAAGGAACTTGCTACCAAGATCTTAAAGAAAGAGTAGGATGCAGGAGCGTCTGCATTGTTGCTATGAGTCTTGAGGCAGCGACGAGTACATTGTCCACAAGACATCCCAACACCACCAAGGCAATGATCAAACGGCTACGAACCGAACAGTCTTCCTCAAGAACAGAACATGCACCTCAAATGATCAAAAATGGTTCAAGGTCAGAGAGAGAGATACAGAGACTCTTCTCCATCCTTCCACAACCACCCTCAGAGCTGGCTTGCCAGATGCCATCACTCCTTCCTACTAACTACAAAGAGTCTAAGACCACGCAGAACACAAGTTGAGTCATTTCTTCCAAAAACCAACAAACAAGACTCTGCATTAACGCTTCTGTCCGAGCTAGTACACATAGAAGTTAGGAGCTGTGGCAGTGGCAGCCATGCATGATGTAGTTTGTACCAATTTCTGGCAGAAACTTTCCGTTCTCGGCTTTGCGTGCACAGTGACATCTTCGCTGAATCATATAGCAGAGTAGGCTTGCTAAAGTAATAGTTATTTATCAGTGTCTGCCATGCAGAGAATGGCTGTGATTGCTAGACATGTGAATGCTGGAGACATGAGGTAGTTGAGCTGAAGAGTTGTGTCTAACTTTTCATACTTGTGAAAGGTGGCCGTACATTGCTACCTTAGCCGTACATACAACCATTATTTCTACAGTTCATGTTAATATTGAACGGAGTAAATTTTCTGGGTTTGATAGGTACGTTCAACAACAAAATTCTTGTTTTCAGTGCTTGTTCAGGCCAATCTTCTTCATAAACCAGTAAGTCCACGAAACAGTAGTGTCATTTAAACCTGTTGTGCACAATCTCTCCACCACACACAGTAAAGATCTTTACGCATTGAAGTCGCATTTATCATACAACAATCTGATTGATTCAAGTAAAATGTCATAACTAGAGTTGCTGTATGCATCCTTGTCAGTTTATGTACACAGTTACACAAACAAATAAGTTGTCATCTACACTAAAAGGAGTTAATATCATAGAAATAGCAAAGTTTCAAAGTTTCAACAGCAATGACAATGTTTATCATGAGTTTCCCTTGTTAACCAAATTCTACAGCTTTCTCAAAGGGGCGTTGCGATTGCTCTAGTTCTTTCATCAACCTTGGCTAATTTCTTGCCATGTACTGTGTCGGTAAAACACGTAGTGCTGGATTATGAAGACAAGATCAAAGAAGACTACTTCCTGTAGGAATTACCTAACTCACAAATAATACAGGAATGCACAAGTTTCACGTAGTAAATCTACAAAAAACTCATGTGAACGCTTAAAGATTACACCTCAATTTGTACTACAGACCGAGGGTAATACAGTTTTGCCAATGTTACCGTAGAAATTGGCAAAGGTGCCTGAAGAAGGAAAAATTTACCTTTAAAAATACTACATACCGAGAATAATACAATAAGCACATACGCTAATCCAGAGACTGAACAACCATCTGTGTATAGTTTGTTAATCCTCCAAGTAAATCAAGCAAAATGTTTCCAATGCTCCAACCTTCTCAGCTTTTGCCTCCAAAGGTCATGAAAAGCTAGAAAGAGGAATTTCATAGAAAAATTGATTGTCCTTCAGAGCATGGTATGTGAAAAGAAAATTCAATGACATAGAGGATGCACTTGATATCAGTCACGAAGACTTGCATCAAACTACACTAAGCACTACAAAAAAATATGACTTTTACTTGCGTCTTCTCCCTATCGATTTTTTTGTATAGTTGGAAATATTAGAACGTAGGTATGCATTAATTTTCTAACTTTTCTTCGCCCAAAAAAATGTTCATTAATCTTAAGAGTGAAGAAAAATAGATCGGAGAAAAGTCGGGTAGAGAAAAGCTTCTTTACATTTTTTGACTTGGAAAAGACTCGGAGAAAAGTACTACGTTTTTTAAAACACGGAGAAAAATCAAATTTTTTTATAATGTATTTTCTATGTTTATAACTGACAAAGAAGTATGCCTTTTATGCTTAATATGGAGGAGAATTATAAAATTGTTGCATATTAACTTTGTTCTGTATATGTTTTTGAGGTTGTTATTTTATAAAGGTTAATAAATTTGAAATTCATTTTATTTTAAATATTTAATTATTTTTTGCATGATTTTGATTTTTTCAAGTACATGTTATGCCTTTGTCTGTAGCTGCAGCAATGATAGCGCTGTAAAAATCTCTAGAGCTTCATGTAATCAACTTTTTTAAAAAATGTCCATATTATAGAAAAAATTGTCCTATTTTTATATTTGACGGTAAACCTTATACTATAATAATGATTAATATTTTTATTTATTTTTTAATATCATCTATTTTTTTACAGGGAGGATATTATTTGAGATCAAAGGGTCCTAGATTGTTTAGAAAGCATTAATGATTAACAAACTTTCAAAATGGATCTGTTTATCATAAAGTAATTCGTTGTTCATGACTTGCTTCACCTTAATTATTATTTGAACAAAAGGATCACAATAAAATTTTAATCAAAGTGATATCTTAACTTGAGTGGGGATAACATTTCTCTTCTGCATGCCTATAAAGTTTTGAAAAATTCAAACATCTCAGAGATAAATATAAAAGTAGGAATTTGTCGAACAAAACGCACTCCTTCGTATACGTCAAGAGTCCATTGATGAAAATGAGCTGGTGAAAGCTTGAACCCAATTCCTACTTTCTGCAACATATAGACATAAAGTTTCACGAAGTGCTGAAAAGAAGTACCGAGGCAGCATAGTACCAGCAGCAGATCAGTAAGTTCAGGATGCTACCGAGTCTACAGCCCAATGGCTCCTCAGTAGTGCCCTTCAGAGAGTTCTTGAGGAAGTATATGGTTTTCTTTCATATGAGAGTTTGCTCTCATAGCCAGTTTGTTATAGTTATTTTATTTTCCGGACCAGTAACACTTGTTACTGACGTGTTTTTATACTATATGTAGGTAATAATCACGAGTTGGAGGAGCCAGCTTGGACGGAGGAGCAATGAGGTCTTCTGCACACACATTGGGTGATTGAATGTTTAATGTTTTGTTATGATGTTATTTTATACACATGCTATGATTAAATGTTTGAGCATGATGATATGATGTGAATGGAATGCTAAGACACGATAACAGAATGCAAAATATGATTAGAGTTGCGCAGCGGAAGCTTAGTGGGTTGAGACCCAAGTTTCAGAATGAATACGTTATAAATGAGATTTTGTGTGATTGTTAATGCATGCCGATATATTTATATATATATTATTTTGACAGGGTGGGCCCATAATTGCACTTTTATGAGAGACTCTGTCAGTTTTACTTCAGAATTTTCATCGATTTTGCTCGTAATTGTGATGGTGTGAAAATTGGTTGCATGTCATCCATGTAGTATCCTGTTAGGGTTTTATGCATTCACACATGCATATAGCAAGTTGGATCTTCATGACGGATCGTATCTTCATCTTAAGACAAGCTGAGATTGGATCCGCATGAGTTAGGTTCGAGTTAGCCGACCTAACCGGGGCCTGTAACATGCCGGTTCGGTTCACGAGCGTGAACCGGATTTAGGTGTTACATACATAATCGCAGGGAACTTATTGAGGCAAAGATGAATTTGTTCTCATTCTTGCATAAGAAATATATCTCAGAAAAGATCAAATATGCCTTTTCCCCAATCTGTACCCCATGAATTTTGTAAAATGTAATATGTAATATAATTGATCTTGTATAATTTCACATATCATGACTAAAATCACATGCCACTCCACAACCACTTCATCTATGTTAAATGGCGCAGAAAATATCTCCTGGAAAATAAAATAGAATGTATGAATATTTTGATATTAAATAGTAAATTAAAAACCTAAATAATTTTAAACTTAAACAAAAAATTCATCTTCGTGTTGCACAAATTTTTCTGTAATTTATTTAACAACAAAGAGGTAGCATCGTTAACGCTTTTGTAAATGGTGTTCTATCTAGAGGAACCCTTTAATATATGATAATATCTCCACTCCTAGGTAACTGTAAAAAAATTAATTTTAACTTGATCACTCTGTGTTGTATATGATTTGGGATGGTGCCCTAAACCTGGTCATGATGTATGTGGTTGTGTTAAGGGTAATTGTGTGTGCTTTAGTATTACTTTGTTATTATTGTTATAACTATGTAGGGTCTTCACTTTGGGGCACTTTAACATTCGTCTATAAAGATGCATAAGTTTCAAAGTTTTGGAACATGACAAGGAATATGTCAGATACACTAAACTTATTTATTGCAGTTGTGTGTGCATTAGAGAAATGTAGATAGGAGGAGCTTATAGTTCATACTGCGTGAAGAGCTTACATGAAGACAATTGCTAGGGTATGATGCCCTAATACTCGATGATGCCTATGTGTCTGTGTTATACAAGTTAAATTCAACATCATCATAAGAATAAATATACCAAACTTCAAGGTTGTAAGTAAGTAAAGAACTGGACCATGCATCTGCATCCTTAAAGCTCAACCTCTTAACTGCTACGGGGTGTGCCTCTTCTGTAGTTTGGAGTGATTATATATGCATAGTAAAGTCACCCTCTTAGTAGCGGAGAATGTGTTGTCTTTCTCGTGGCTCAAAATGCTCATGTTAGGAGCTTTAAGTCTAAGGTCTTTCCTATGATAGTATGATTATCATGTATTATATGAAAATTTTATAATGTTGTCCGTCTTAAGCCTCCTTAAAGGTTAAAATCCGCTTCCATAAATTTTGTACGGGGTATCTAATGAATAGTTTTCCAAAGTATAACATCGCACTTCAGTCCGCTCTTAGACTAAAAAATAGGGTGTTACATGACGGCACACCAAGGTGAAAGATTTGGATGGAGATTCAAACTCTAACACCAAATCACAAAGTCATGAAAAGAGTCGATCTTTATTAAAACTAATTGTGAAATATGAAGTGAATTATACTTTAAATAATAACTAAATAGAATGGGTATAATTATAGCAAATCAACAAATGATCTATTAACAAACTTGTAACCAATCTTGTATGTTGGACAAACCATACATAAAATGTAATCTGAATAAGTTAACCGAATTAGATCAACTAAGAATAAGGCAAGAAATGCAAACAGTGCACACAAGGATTTTTTAATAGGTTCCTAACTAGTACGTCCTTTCTTCTACACTACTATGTCCCATAGATGGGTAGGGCTTTTATACTTCATACTGGCCAATAAACGGTGTTGCAACCTAAGTGTACAATTACTTGTCTTTCACCTACACTCAACCCTGAGTCTAGCTCACGAGCAACACACCCTTAACACCTAGCTGACTTCACAAGTCAAACTTGCCACTTACAATTACAACACTACTCAAACCTAATTTATACCCAAAGTGTACAATTACCCAACAGTGCAATCATATACTACAAGATCATATCCAATCTTATTTACAAGAGTTCCTCACAATAACCACTTGTATCACATTCTCTTGAATCTGAAAGTTGAGAACTTAACAAATGTAACTTTAGCAAAACATACCAAATTTCAGAATTTTAATTTTCAAACTTTCTTTCTTTTCCTCATTTGATTTTCACATTGAAGCTCTAAACTTCCTTGATAGACTAAGTCTCTTATTTATAGCAAAATAGGCTAAACTTATCCATGGCTCCCAATTACTTGAGCATCAATGTTTACTAAACTCCTCCAAACTCCAACACTAATTACTCTCTCAAATTTGAATTCCAAATTCAAATAAGTGCAAAACTTTAGGTTTTTTCTAGACATTCTGGTCTTTAAGGTTTCATCAAAGCTTTAGCTTATGTTCAAGTCTAAGACACCTTGTCTGAGATCGTGTCCATACCATGTTCACCATAACATGTACAAATGCAATCTGAAATGTCACAACATTCTTAATTCAATAAATTACAATTGATCATTAAATCAACCTGCTCTAGTTCAAAACATGTTCAAGTTTAAGTCCCGTAAACTTGTCCGTTATGTGTCCACCATAGTCTTCATAGTTTTCCACCATTTCATTCAAATTCAAATATCACACATTGAATGAACCATATTTTTGAAGGAAGTCTTCAATGTTGTAGTTAAGTCATTTGAGTCTTTCTTAAAGTCCCAAGGTCCACGCCAAAGTTAACACCAATGTCCATCAATGAAGTGTTTGAATAGTTGAGAGACTTATAGGTGAACAAGTCTTCGGTTATTCCACATTGTGTCAACATCATCAAGTCCATATTATTTCATCAAGTCGTCTATAACTTTGGCCGAACTCACAAGTTGATGTCAACACATGTTCACAACTTATATTCAAACTTCATCATCAATATGACTCAGCTGAACTCATAAGTTGAGTTTCATTATTAAAATAAGATAGTTTCATAAGCATCAAGCCATAAGCTTAACAACCTCCTCTTTTGGTGATGACAACTTAACTTAACACTTTGTCTTTAATCAAACATTTCATCAAAAAATGATCAAATCCATATGACTTTAATCTCCACTTCCAAAATCATCTTTGCTCTAATTTATAAAGAATCAACATAGAACAACATTCATGTTTTAAGTCATGAGTTATGTTTTATCATCAAAATCAAAATGTCAACGAGTCCAAGACTTAACACAACCAGTGGTGGAGCACCCAAGTACAACATAGGGCATGTCATATGCAGGAGATAGCTGATATGTTTGCTCTCAAATGGCATAGCTCAGCCTTAGAGCCCACCATACTTCCCTCATACTTGTCAGGCAATGAACTGTGATTGTCACATTTGTCCACCTCAGGAATTAAGTTAGAAGAAAACGTGGCTAACCCATTTTCTTGCATGTCTAATGAGCCATCAGTTGTTGGATGGTCCATAATGTCTATGAGCTCCACTGAATTCATCTTGTTTGCTATATTAGATGGCACATCCATAGGCAAAAATATGAGCAGATTTTTAGAAAATACAGTGAAAGTATCTTCAATTGAATTATCAAGGCTGACATTAATTATCATCAACATGTATAAGATTTTGAGCTAGAAGATGTTGCTACTCCTGTTTCAATATTTTACACCGAGCATGCTCTGTCAAGTTATTGAGTGCTTTTGACGTGATATTGGAGGTACTCACCAGATCATGAGGAGGCTCTAATCGATTCTTATTCCTACAATTGTCCACCCCGTTGAGGAACTGCTATAACTTGTAATGCAGGTGATAGGATTCGATAGTAATTTGCCCATGAGGATGCAACGAAAACTTGTTTCAGGAAAATGGCTTTTAGTATCAAACAGATAAATGCAAGCTAGCCAAATTATAAGCCATAATACACATGCATTAGAAAAATTGAAATGAATATATAACAACCTCAAAAACATATATAGAATATAAAAAAGAAATTAATATACAACAATACAATAATACTCCTCCATATTGAGCATGAAAAGTGTTCTTCTTTTGCAACTATAAATATTCTATGTTTATGCAAAAAGGAGTAGCTAATTGATAGTCGGCACCTGTACTTCTTGCAGGCAAAGTTCTGATTAAAACCAAAAAAGCTTGTTATTGGTAAAGAGACCATTAGCGAATTCAAACTCAAATTATGTACCTCAAACACTTTGACAGCCATTGCTTTGATAACTGCCTTAAAATTCTCTTGCACCTAAAGAACATTGGATGGAAGAGTAGCTGTAAAGAAAAGACAAGAAAAGGCGTCAATCAAAAGACAAGGATGGCCAAAAACAAATGCTAAAAATGAAGCAAGAAGAATCATCATAATATCATGACATGGGCAGGGAAAAGAAGGAATTATGACAACAAAAATCTTAAGCAAATAACTTAGTATTATTCAACCATTCTATACCATTCCTTTGCCATGTAATATTATTGGGAGGATTTAGGTGTATCACAACCGAATGGTATTTAGGAATTGTAACAGATAAACCACTGAAATGCTACTTTCTAATGTAAATATTGCGATAAAAAAACAAAATACCTAAGATAAAATTGTAAAGAAAAAATAAAATTCGTTTTTTTTATATTTTCCACTCAAGTTTATTGGTCTGATTGTAAGACGTGGCTACCTATTATTGTGTAAAGGAGGAGCCGATCTCTTGTAAACCAATAATAGGCGGCCACCTCTTACAATCAGCTAAAATATTTGCAAAATAATCTTTCCAATATAATAGATATACAATCGCCTGTTGCAACAAAAAAAGTCTGCATATTTTTTACATTACAGGTGATCCTATCACTATGACTTCTCGCATCAAGATTTAGACCAGTGGGTAATGAACCAATGGTGATGGATGAGGACTAGATGATTACAGTGAGAGGGAAGTCATTTTTTGCTAGGGGCGGTTTGTAGTTAAAAATCTTGTTATCAAGCTTAGCCCCCCACAAACTAAAAACCTTTCACACCAAGAGCCTACATACCCATACACACCAAAGAGTAAATAAATCATTTTCTAACTTTATATCTCCTTTTTTGAAAAACAATAAAGCAATTAGATAAAATTTCAAGCATCGTTGCCAATTATGACCATAATGAATGCTATTTATTTAGATTCTTAAACAATTAAAATTTCAGCTTCTTCTTATGAATTAAACACTTGCTTAGATTCTTCAATAATTATGTCAAAAGAGTGCAATAATTTTAAGCATCATAGCCAATTATGACCATAATTTTCTTCTAAGCCAAATGAGAGAAGTTATGTCAAAAGAGTGCAATACCACAATGTTGTCTCCATATTTGGCCAATGGCTACTCTATCTCCAATTGTAAGTAAAAGCTTGAGGTAACCTGCAAAGAAATGACAAAAAATATTTTTTTAATTATTAAACTACATAAAAATGTCACTATACTAATACTTTATGTGTAACACCTTAATTCGGCCTGCAGTGTGAACCAAATTGAACTAATAAATTTTAGGATGCTAATTCACGACCTATTAAAATGTGAACTGACACCAGAAAGACTTTACCACTCAAGGTGTCAAAAGATGAAACCTTAGGGAATCTAATGCTCAAACAACTTTACAATGCATGCAAGACACCTAAGGTTTGACTCATGCAAATAGGTCAACCTAGGTGAGTAGAATTTACAAAAGAGACTAAGTTTCTGAAAAAAATTCGATAGATTTCCTGTAAATATGACCATGAAAAAATTATAAATTTACTATAATTATCATTCATTCACATGATAGTCTCAGAAACAACTATAATATCATTTAACATTCATCGAAACATTTTAAAGATGTTAGGTGTAACGACCCAACCCAAAGTGCAACGTAAAGGGCTAAATCATTTCTTTAAAATGGGTACCCCGGAAGTTAAAGATCTATAGTCCATTCCCACTTATAAACAGGATCTTCTCCCAGTAGGTATTAGATGTGGGACTAAGTTGAGGGATCTCACAATCCACCCACCTTAGGAAATTTCGTCCCCGAAATGCCTATTATTGGCCCGTTGCTAGCCCCAGCCCACGTCCTTTTTGGCCCGTGACCGGCAGCCTAGCCAACGTTTCTAGTCTTGGCCCGTTGCTAACCCCAGCCCACGACCTTTTTTGGCCCGTGACCGGCAGCCTAGCCAATGTCCCTAGTCCATCCCACCATCTAACACGGAACCAGGTCGGCTCTGATACCATTTGTAACGACCCAGCCCAAAGTGCAGCGTAATGGGCTAAGTCATTTTTAAAATGGGTACCCCGGAAGTTAAAGATCTATAGTCTATTCCCACTTATAAACATGATCTTCTCCCAGTAGGTATTAGATGTGGGACTAAGTTGAGGGATCTCACATTCACTGCTACATTATTAGATCATTCACATTAAATGTATGATGGGTTTCACATTCATTAGGTTGTGGCCTTGTTTTGTCTTCACATGGGCCCTTGTCCTACAATTATAATAATCATAGAAGTTCATCCAACCCATGTTCTTTTTTGCTTTGTGTACTTGTACAAGTTATATGTTTCATGTACCTGGATATTTATTAAACTATCAGTTCCAGGACTTCGAGGGTTGGAGAATACTGCACAAAATAGGGTAGACCTGGCTACCTTACCCCAAATCCGGTTCACACTCGTGAACATAACCGGCATGTTACAGGTCCCGGTTAGGTTGGCTAACCCAAACCTAACTCGTGCGGATCCAATCTCGGCGTCTTAAGATGAAAATCCAACTTGCTATATGTATGTATGAATGCATAAAACCCTAACAGGATACTACATAGATGACATGCAACCAATTTTCACATCATTACAATTACGGTAAAAATCCTGAAATAAAACCGTCAGGGTCTCCCCTAAAAGTGCAATTATGGGCCCACCCTGTCAAAATAATATATATATATATATATATATATATATATATATATATATATATATATATACACATGCATCCATGATTTCATTCACACAAAATCTAACATATTATGAATTCATCCTGAAGCTGGGGTTTCAACCCACCACGCTTCCGCTGCGCATCTCTGATCATGTTCACATTCTATCATGTCTCATGCATTTGAAAATGTCATTCACAATATAATAACATAACAATACAATATCAAACATTCAGAAATCTAACATGTGTGTGTGCACAAGACCTCATTGCTCCTCTGTCCAAGCTGGCTCCTCCAACTCGTGATTATTACCTACATATAGTATAAAAACAGGTCAGTAACAAGTGTTACTGGTCCGGAAAATAAAATAACTATAACAAGCTGGCTATGAGAGCAAACTCTCATATGAAAGAAAAACATCATATACTCCACGTAAACACTCTGAAGGGCACTACTAAGGAGCCACTGGGCTACAAACCCGGTAGCATCCCGAACTTACTGATCTGCTGCTGGTACTGTGCCGCTCTCGGCACTTCTTTTTCAGTACTTCTCGTGAAACTGTTATCCTAAGCCCTCTCCGTACCTCCATGTTCTCCTGGCCTTGAGCACGAAGGCCGAGTACTCTCAGGTAGTCGCCTTTAGTACCCTTTGAACCACAAGTCCGAACATGCGCTGTACTTAACAGTACCTGTAACTCCCCAAATTCAGTTCACACTCGTGAACCAAACCGGCATGTTACAGGCCCCGGTTAGGTCGGCTAACCCGAACCTAACTCGTGCGGATCCAATCTCGGCGTCTTAAGATGAAGATCCAACTTGCTATATGTATGTATGAATGCATAAAACCCTAACAGGATACTACATGGATGACGTGCAACTAATTTTCACACCAACACAATTACAATCAAAATTAGTAAAAATTCTAAAACGAAAGGGACAGAATTTCCCCTAAAAATGCAATTAGGGGCCACCCTGTCAAAATAATATATATACAAATATATCGGCATGCATTAACAATCACACAGAATCTCAGTCATAACGTATTCATTCTGAAGCTTGGGTCTCAACCCACTACGCTTCCGTTGCTCAACTCTGATCATATTTTGCATTCTGTTATCGTGTCTTAGCATTTCATTCACATCATATCATCATGCTCAAACATTTAATCATGTCATTCACAATATAATAACATAATAATACAATATTAAACATTCAGAAATCTAACATGTGTGTGCACAAGACCTCATTGCTCCTCCCGTCCAAGCTGGCTCCTCCAACTCGTGATTATTACCTACATATAGTATAAAAACACGTCAGTAACAAGTGTTACTGGTCCGGAAAATAAAATAACTATAACAAACTGGCTATGAGAGCAAACTCTCATATGAAAGAAAACAACATATACTCCACGTGAACACTCTGAAGGGCACTACTGAGGAGCCACTGGGCTGCAGACCCGGTAGCATCCCGAACTTACTGATCTGCTGCTGGTACTATGCCGCTCTCGGCACTTCTTTTTCAGTACTTCTCGTGAAACTTTATCCTAAGCCCTCTCCTTACCTCCATATTTCTCCTGGCCTTGAGCACGAAGGCCGAGTACTCTCAGGCAGTCGCCTTTAGTACCCTTTGAACCACAAGTCCGGACATGCGCTGTACTAAACAGTACCCGTAAACCTCCACGTTCTCCGGGTGTGAGGAACTCAAACGCGGAGTTGTCAGGATCCCTCGGGAATGGAACAGTCCGCTGGCACTAATCCAGAGCCCGCTTTGACTGTCACGGCATCCTCTGCATGGTACGTGCAGTCGATTTCTCCATCTCTCGTCTCACTGAAAACTCAAAAACTACATATATATATATAGGGCTGGGTAGGGATTTATATAATAGGCCCGAAGGCAACTTGTGGTGGATCTTGTTTTCGAAATCATCCTCGAGGGATCTCATCCTCGAGGGGTTATTAATCCGGAAAAACTATTCGGTTAAATGGCCCGAGTTAAGTGGGATCCGATAAAGCGCCACTTAACTCGTCCTGTAAGCATTAAAACAAACATGCAATAGAAAAGAGTAAAACAGACGAGTCCTAAACGGACCTAGTAGAAGCTCCAAGCGTGTCATCGCGCCTAGGCGGCGAGCTCCTATTCCGTACCTACACATCAAAACTAAATACTAACGCCCGCTAACTAAATGATGCATCAAACCCAACACAATTAAACACAAAATCATCAATCGTCAAATAACCATAAATATGAAAATAACTTTAACTCATCCTATTCATGACAATTTTATTATATTTTTCCTAAGTTACATAATACACGATTATCATGCTCAATTTACTTACTTCATTAGATCACTTAACCTCCATGAACTATCAATCACATCATGTAACTTATCACTTCATCACTTATCCTATGTGAGATCCCTCAACTTAGTCCCACATTTAATACCTACTGGGAGAAGATCCTGTCTATAAGTGGGAATGGACTATAGATCTTTAACTTCCGGGGTACCCATTTTAAAGAAATGACTTAGCCCATTACGTTGCACTTTGGGCTAGGTCATTACAAATGGTATCAGAGCCAACCTGGTTCCGTGTTAGATGGTGGGATGGACTAGAGGACGTTGGCTAGGCTGCCCGGTGTAAAACCCGCGA